>JAQZBX010017601.1:0-35425 GCA_029593785.1 Cabassous unicinctus | reverse complement strand
CACCACTCCCCACACCTCCCACACCCTCCCACATGAACATCCTTCATTAGTGTGGCACATTCATTGCAATTGAGAAAAGCATCCTGAGGCTTTGTCATTAAGCATGGACCATAGTTCACATTGTAGTCTACACTCTCTCCCACACAGTTCTGCATGTTAAGTGATGATATAAAATGACCTATATCTTCATTGCAATGTCTTTCAGGACAATTCCCAAGTCCCAAAAAAGCCCCCATATTACAACTTCTTTCCCCTCTCCCTGCCCCCAGAGCCTCCAGTGGCCACTGGCTCCACATCAATGTTGTAATTTCTTCCATTGCTAGAATCACAATATGTCTATAGTAGAATACCAGTAAGTCCACTCTAGTCCATAGTTCTTTCCCCAATCCTGAGGATTCTGGAATGGTGATATCCACTCCACCTCTAATTGAGAGGGGGCTTATATTCCATGGGGAAGATGGATAGGACTACCTTGCTTGCAGTTGCAGACTATCTCTGTTCCTTGGGATGGTCATTGTCCATCATCATCACCTTGTTAGTTGTCCTGGATGAGCCCAATGAGATATAGAGTAGGTGCTGCAACTCTGCTGAGGTTTCGGGCCCAGCTGGCACATGGACAGCCCAAAGATTCAAGTCTCTTGGACTTACACCTAAAAACTCCAGCACCAAGTATAGCTTTAAATAGAAGGGACAGATGAGTCTTGTCTAGGGAAGACATAATTGAGTCTAAATCTGTCACTCTCAGGAGCACAAACTCCACAGTAGGGTCCACTGGCACCAAACTCTGGAGCTACCTATCCTGGCTGTAGGACCTGGATGTCTCCAGAGTCTTCATGAGCCCCAATATTTGGGGTAGTATCTACTTTGGCAGTCTATGAGATCCTGCTGAGATGAGCATAAGCATTACCTCTGGGGTGACCTCTTGACTCACTTTGAAGTCTCTTAGCCATATAAACTCATTTATCTTTACCTTTTCCTCCTTTTATTCAAGGTCTTTTTTCCAGTTGCATTGCTAGTTGGTGCTTGTTAGTAATCCCTAGGTGCCAGGGAGGTTCATCCCTGGGAGTCATGCCCCATGCTGGGGGAAGGTAATGCATTTATATGCTGAGTTTGGTTTAGAGAGAGGCCACATTTGAGCAACAAAGAGGCTCTCAGGAGGCAACTCTTAGGCACCCCACAACAATAGGCTAAGTTTCAATTTCAAGAGCAAAGGCTCATAAGCCTAGTCGTCAATACCAAGGGCACATCAGTGGATCATCCTCCTTTGCCAGTCATTGCCCCTGCACTTGGGGGACTGTTGCTGCTCCATTAGAGAATGTGGCAGAGCTCTCCAGGATGGGAATTCAATATTCTCTTGGTTATTCTGTGAGTCTCCACCCACTGTGACATGCCCCATGAAAATTTGAATATTTTTATATACCTTATATGTATGCATAGATGAACTTCCTCCCATGTGTACCCCATCACTGACACCCCACACCAATGTGCCTCCTCTGTCCCAATTTTAAGCCTTCTGTGATCCAAAGGGTCATCAAAAATGAGGTCATTAACATAGCCAAATACAATTAATAGGAAAATGAAATAATAATGGTAAGTTTAAATATAAGAAATAAAATTTAAAAAAAAACTAAAACTAAAATAAAATTAAAAGATTGGGATATTAAAAAATAATGAAAAATATTTAAAAAAAATTTTTTTGACGTTTTGCCTTTCATCACTGTAATATCTGATGTCCTGTCTGTACCGTGGCATTTTCTTCCATTAATTCCCCATTGTCTTACTATTTTTCATTTTGTTTTAAAAGAAGTTTTAGGTCACATTAAAGTCACATACAGAAACAGTGGACTCTCATATACCCAACATCTTCCCCTTTTTCCTTCCCATATTAATACCTTTTTATATGTGGATGGTTCCTTTATTATAACTGATATACAAATAGTGAAACACAGCTACTAAACATGGTCAATGGTTTACATTATGGTTTACATTTTAGACGGTACACTTTTATAAGTTTTGATGATGTTAACACTGCCTGTGTCCATCATTGTAAAATCATGTAGAACACTTCCATTGCCCACTAAATAACCCATTTGATCTATTCTATTCCTCCCTCTCCCTCCCCTTGGGGCCCCGGTGACCCCATCACTCATTGGATGATAAGATTCATAGTTACATGCAACAATACTGAGGTCTTGACACACTGGTTTGTCCTCCCCTATTAAGAACTGCTTATGCTCTTGAGAGACTCCCACCTCTCTGTTTGTGAACTAATCAATCCTCCTGAGTATGGGATTCAAACTCCTTCCCACTCATTATGTGGGTCTCCATCCACTGATACAACACGTTATGACAAAATGATCACTCACACACTCCCTAGAAACCTGCTTCAGGTGCGCTTTGTCCCGAATTCCCCCCCATCCAACATCCTAAACCAGTAACCATTCCTTGCAATATTGCCATAAGAGCATTTCCAACTTTGTACTTTCAACCACAAACCCACAAATCCCCAGTGTTCATCTGGTACCTCTCCCAACCTTCCCCCCAGTTCACTGGACCTTCCAAAACAACCTCCCCTGTCTACCCACCTGTCAAACCTGCACCACCGTAACTAATACTATCACTACACTCCTGTCATATCCCTTCAATACGCCACTACACACTTTCACCTTACCATAGATTACATCCCTATAGGTGTTGGCACACAACCTTCTCCCTTTCTACTTCCTGTAAACCTATCTTCCAGATAATAGCTCTCCGAGTCTGCTCGATTTTCTTAATTCATATCAGTGAGGTCATGTACTGTTCATCCTTCAATGCCCTGCTTGCTTTACTCAACATAAGGTCGTCAAGAATCATACATGTTATCCCATATGTTAGCACTGTATTCCTTCTTACAGCTGAGAAATATTCCATTGTATGTATGTACCACATTTTGCTTATCCATTTATCTGTTGATGGGCATTTGGGCTGATTCCAACTTATGGCAATAGTGAAAAATGCTGCTATGAACATTGGTGTGCATGTATCTGTTCGTGTCTTTGCTTTCAATTCTTCTGGTTATATACCCAGCAGTGGAATTGCTGGATCATATGGCAGTTATTTGAGGAACCGCCAAACTGTCCTCCATAATGGCTGGACCATTCTACATTCCCACCAGCAGTGGATGAGGGTGCCCATTTCTTCACATCTTCTCCAACACTTATAGTCCTGTTTTTTAAATAGCCGCCAGTCTAATGGGTGTAAGATGGTATCTCATTGTAATTTTGATTTGCATTTCACTAATGATGTTGAGCATAGTGATGTTGAGCATCTTTTCATGTGCTTTTTTAGCCATTTGTATTTCTTCCTTGGAGAAGTGTCTTTTCAGGACGCATTGATCTCATAGCCTGCAACTTTATGAACTCATTTTTAAATTCTACAAGTTTTGTTGTAGATTTCTCAGGGATTTCTAAATATAGGATTATGTCATCTGCAAATAGTGAAATTTTTACTTCTTCCTTTCCAATTTTGATGACTTTTATATCTTTTTCTTGCCTCAGTGCTCAAGCAAGTACTTCTAACACAATGTTAAATGGGGGCAGTGATAGTGCGCATCCTTGTTTTGTTCCTGATTTTGGAAAGCTTTTGGGATTTCACCATTGAAGATGATGCTAGCTGTGCATTTTTCATATATACCCTTTATCATGTTCAGAAAGTTTCATTCTATTCCTATCATTTGCAGTGTTTTCATCAGGAAAGGGTGCTGTATTTTGTCAAATGTTTTTTCTACATCTTTATAGATTATCATGTGATTTTTCACTTTTTATCTGTTTGTGTGGTGTATTACATTCATAGACTTTCTTATGTTAAACCATCCTTGCATACACAGAATGAAACCCACTTAGTCATGGTGTATAATTCATTTTTTGTGCTGTTGAGTGAGATTAGCAAGTATTTTCTTGAAGATTTTAGCATCTAGATTCATTAAAGGGATTGGTCTGTAATTTTCCTTTTTTGTGGCATCTTTGTTTGGCTTTGGTATTAGGGTGATGTTGGCATCATAGAATGATTTAAGCAATGTTCCTTCTACTTCTATTTTTTGCAAGAGTTTAAGCAGGATTGGTGTTAGTTCTTTCCAGAATATTTGGTAGAATTCAACTGTGAAGCCATCCGGTCCTGGACACTAATTAGTTGGGAGGTTTTTGATGAATAAGTCTTTCTCTTTACTTGTAATTGGTCTGTTGAGTTCATCAATTTCTTCTTTCATCAGTATAAGGTGGTTGTGATTTTCTAGGAATTTGTCCATTTCCTCTAAATTATCATTCTTGTTGGCATATAATTTTTCACAGTATCCTTTTATGATACTTTTTATACCTGTGGGGTCAGTGGTAATATCCCCTTCCTCATTTCTTATTTTGTGTACTTGCATTCTTCTCTATTTTTTTCTTTGTTAGTCTGGCTAAGAGTTTTTCAATTTTATTGATCTTTTCAAAGAACCAGCTTTTGGTTTTGTTTATTTTTCTAGTGCTTTCTTATTTTCTGTTTTGTTTAGTTCTGCTCTAACCTTTGTTATTTCCTTCTTTCTATTTCTTTAAGGTTAGTTTGTTGTTGTTTTTCCAATTCTTCCAAGTGTCAATGAGGTCTTCGATTTTAGCTCTTTCTTCTTTTTTGATATATGCATTTGTGGCTATGAATTTCCCTCTCAGTACAGCTTTTGCCACAACCCTTATGTTTTGATATGTTGTGTTGTCATTTTCATTCATTTCAAGGTAGTTACTGATTTCTTTTGAGATTTCCTCCTTGACCCCATTTTTTCTAAGTTTGTGTTGTTTAACTTCTATGTCTTTGTGCCTAATCTTGTTCTCTGGCCCTTATTGATTTCCAATTTCATTCCATTGTGGTCAGAGAAATTACTTTGCATAATCTCAATTGTTCTGAATTCATTGAGGGCTTTTCTGTGGTCTAGTATGTGGTCTATCTTGGAGTATGATCCATGTGCACTCGAAAAGAATGTATATCCTGTTGTATTTGGGTGTAGAGTTCTGTATATATCTATTAGATCCAGATCCTCTAATGTATTAATCAAAGTCTCTGTGTCTTTTTTTATTCTTTGTTGAGATGTTCTGCCTAATGGCAATAATAGTGTATTAAAGTCCTCCATGATAGTTGTAGAGGCATATATTTCTCCACATAGTTTTTCCAGTGTTTGCCTGGTGTATTTTGAGGTGCCCCTGTTGGGTGCATAAATTTCTATGTTTGTTCTTTCTTCTTAAAAGATTATCACTCTCATTAATATATAGTGTCCGTCTTTGTCTCTTACAATAGTTTTGCATTTAAAGTCTATTTGGTCTGATATTAGTATAGCTATTCCCATCCTTTTTTGGTTATTGTTTGCTTGTAAGGTTGTTTTCCAGCCATTCACTTTCAGCCTTCTTGAATCCTGGGTCTGTGGTGTATTTCTTGTAGACAACATACAGATGGGTTATATTTTCTTATCCATTCTGCCAATCTGTGTCTCTTGATTGGTGAGTTTAATCCATTAATATTCAGGGTTATTACTCTCAAGGAATTTCTTACATTAACCATATTTTCTTTGGGTTTATGTATATCATATGTTGTTTTTATTTTCTCTGTCTTTTCAGTTATTCTTTCACTCTCCTCCAACTCTCTCCCTCCTGTTTTATCCTTTCAACCTGCAGAACTCCCTTTAGTATTTCTTGAAGGGCAAGTTTCTTATTGGCATACGCTCGTAATTTCTGTTTATCTGTGAATATTTTGAATTCTCCATCATTTTTGAATGCCAGCTTTGCTGGATAGAAAATTCTTGGCTGGATTTTTTTTTCTTTTAGTATTGTAACTCTTTCATACCACCAACTTCTTGCCGCCATGGTTTCAGATGAGAAATCAGCACTTAATCTTATTGAGCTTCCCTTATATGTGATGATTCTCTTTTCTCTTGCTGCTTTCAGTATTTTCTCTTTGTCTTGAGCATTGGACAGTTTGACAAGTATATATCTTGGAATAAGCCTGTTAGGATTTACACTGTTTGGGGTGTGCTGCACTTCCTGGACTTGTACATCCATCTCCCTCAATAGGGTTGGGAAGTTTTCAGCCATTATTTCCTCCAACACTCCTTCTGTCCCCTTTCCCTTCTCCTCTCACTCTGGTATACCTGTAATGCGCATGTTTGTTTGTTTTGCATTGTCATTCAAATCCCTAAGTCCCTGCTGGATTTTTTTCTATCCTTTAATCTATCTGTTCTACTCCCTGTTTGATTTCAGATGCACTGTCTTCCACATCACTAATTCTTTCTTCTGCCTGTTCAAATCTGCTGTTGTGTGCTTCCATTGTCTTTTTGATTTCTTGGATTGTGCCATTCATCACCATCATATCTGTTATCTTTTTATGTATGTTTACAATTTCTTCAGTATGTTCTCCTGGTGTCTTGCTAATATCCTTAATCTCTTCCTTCACTTAATTAAGATAGTCCATGATATTTGTTTGGACAGCTTTGATTAGTTGTTCAATGTTCTGCACCTCTTCCTGGTTTTTAGTTTTTTCATTGGACTGCGCCATGTCTTCCTGATTCTTCATATGGTTTGTAATTTTTTTGTTGTCCTCCATTCATCTTTTTATCTTGATGTGTTTATTCAGTTGATTAGCTTCTCTTTTACTCTAGGGTTTTATTTAATTGCTGTTTTGTGTGTGTGTTAAGTTTTCTCTTTGACACATTGCGCTTCTTATTCTATTTTATTTCTGTTGTCTATGTTCCCTTGGAGGAAAAAATTAGGGTCAGAGAAAGTGCAAGAGGTAAGTAAGTTAAAAGGATAATAGTAATAATAATAGCAACTGTTAGAAGAGAAACCATTTAAGAACTTGGAAAACGAATATTTAACTCATGTAAGCAGTGTAGAGTAACAGGAATTAAAAAGTGGGGTACCAACAATGAAATGGGAAACCAAACAGAGAAAAATATATAGACTGAATTAAAAGGCCAGTATGATGAGGAAAGAGGGATAGAGAAAAGAAAAAAAAGAAAAAAAGTTAATAAAAAAAGAAAACAGGATAGACAAGGTAGAAATAAAAACCAGAAAAATTGAGGATGAAACAAAGAGAGGTGTAATGCAAGAACAACAACAGAAGCAGAAGATAGAATGATGAGGAGAGGAAAAGAGATAGCATTGGTTTACAAAACTGATTTACACAGAAAAGGGGAAATCAAGTGGAGTAAACACAGTAACCAAAAATCAAGCTAGCAGCTCCTTGGGGAATTTATTTCTTTGTCCAACTCCCTCCAGATTGATGCCCTGAAGCCTCCTACTTGTAGGTTCCCAAAATATCTCACTCAGGCAAGATCTTGCCCAGACTCAGCTGTTTTTTGTGAGAGAGATCTGCCTATATTCCTTTGAAGGAGAAAAAATTAGAACCAGAGAAAAGGAAAAAAACATAAGAAAACAAAGAATAATAGTAAAGGTAATAGTTAAAGTTAGGAGAGCCAATGTACAAGCCCTAGGAAATTGAAAAATTAACACGAGTAAGAAGCACAGAGGAATATGATTAGGAAAGTGGAATAGAAGCAATGAAACAAGAAACAGAATAGAGAAAAAAATATATAGAATGAATTAAAATGCTGGAATGGTGAGAAGAAGGGAAAAGAAAACAGAAAAGAGTGAAAGAAAAAAGTATAAAAGAGAAAGTATACAGAGAAAAATGGAGAGAGGTTGAAATACAAACAAGAAAAATTGGAGACCAAATAAAAGAGATGGAATGAAACAATAATGGAAAACAGAAGCTATAAAGATGAAGGAGTGAAAAGAAGTAGCGTAGGTAGAATAGATCAGTATCCAAAAGAATAAAGGGGAAAAAAAAAAAAAAAAGAAAGAAACAAGCAGAGAAAGGGAAGGGATACAAAACAAGCAAGAAACAAGACAGCAGCAACTCATTTTTTTAAAAAAAGAGACAGAAGAAAAATAATAATAAACAAGGAAAAGCAACCTTCTTTCTTAGACCCCCTAAGGATCTTCTCAGGCTGCTGGTGTTCCTCAATTACTCACCCTGCAGCCTACCCTCTGCAGGTTTTGAACTGGGTTTTAGTGAGTAAAGTAAAGGAAAGAAAAAAAAAAAAGACCGTTGTGTTTTTTTTTTAAGTAAGAGATCCAAGGGAAGTTAATACAAAGAAAATATCTATATGTTCCCTGTCATAAAGTTTCGGCTGGATGCCTGATAACCTGGTGGATCTTTTCTCAAGGAATAGCTAGGAATTGAGCCAGGAACCTCCTGTATGCTAGGCAGGAATTCTTCCACTGAGCTTGATTAGCCTATCAGAATGCTATCCGCTTGATTAGCCTATCAGAATGCTATCTGCCCCTTTTCCCTCAGGCTGGTTAGATCCCTTGCAGTCAGCTGGAGTGGTGCTGATCACTGCCTGTCTTTGCCTCCTCACTGAGGTAATTCCTCTCTTTACCTAGGTGGCTGGGCGTGACTGCCACCCTGAGGCAATCCCCCTCCCCTCTCCCTGTCAAGCTGGGGTCCTTTCTGATATTCAATGGGGGCCCAGCTGGTTAATCTCACTGCAAAATTATCACTGCCCACTCTCCCAGGCCCTTCTTCCTCACAGGGAATCTGCTGTTCACACTCCCGTTTGGAGAAAGGGGCTAGGGTCTCCACCTAGTCTGTCCATCCTGAGGGCCTGGTATGTTTGCCCATTCCAGCCACTGATGTAAGCACCCCACGATTATTCCTGGCTTCCCTATCTGTCCAGTACTCTCCTACATGACTCAGACCACCTTCCCGTGGGGGTAGATGTCTGCTCTACTCTCAGTTTAATACTCGGTGATGGGAAGGGTAGCCCTTCCTGGCAGCCAGGAGGTTTAATAACTCAAGATTACTTGTTTTGACTCCTATGTGTCTCTGACCCTCACTCTTCTGGGAGTTGGTAAGCAGTATCTTGGTTTGCTGTGCCCCAAAGCTGGTCCCCAAGGCAGCCTCTGGCTTTTTCTTTGTTGTTTTAGTGAGAGCTAAGAATTATATGTCTAACCCATCAGCCATGTTCCCACAATCCCTGCTATGAACACTTTTGTACTAGTTTTTGTGTGAACATATGTCTTCATTTCTCTTGGATCTATACCTAGGAGTGGAATTGTTAGATCATATAGTAACTCTGCTCAACATTTTGAGGAACTGCCAGACTGTTTTCCAAAGTGGCCTTCTACAGAGTTTTACATACACATTCTTTGCTAAGTGACCCTTCAATATTCCACCTGAGAAGGCAGACTATACATTCCTGCCTCATTCACTGTGTTCTTGACCATGGGACTTCCTTTGACAATAAGAATATTAATGACTCTAACAAGAGCAAAGGTTTTAAATATGTTTGCATGATTTGGCTTGTCTTCTTGTTCTGCTATTACCATGAGGAAAGCTTGATCTGAGTAGCTACTAGATCAATATAAACACGTGGAACAGATCCAAACCTGACCAACAGCTTGAGCCACAGTCCATCTGAACCAGTCAGACCTCATTGATCCCTGCTAAGATACGCAAAAATGCATGAGAACTTCAGGTCTATGAGAGAATAATAGATTTTTAGAAATTTTGGATTTGTTCATTATGCAAAATTATATTGGCCAGAACTGAATAAAGTTGTTTAATAAATATTTTTAAATGAAATGTAAGGAAAGTATTATTGGATATTGTTTTAGATTACTAAAGTCTGCTGGGAACAATATACCAGAAATGGGTTGGTTTTTACAATGGACATTTATTAAGTTAAACCCTTACAGTTCTGAGTGCATGGACATGTCCAAATTAAGCTATCCTTGAGAGATGCTGTCTCATCAAGTTGCAGCTGTGGGTAATCAAGTATATGGCTCGTCTCTCCCTCTCCTCTGAGCCTTGTCTCTTTTAGCTTCTCAGGGGCCACAGATTTGAGCCTCCAGCCTCTGAGATCTCTCTTGGCCTCTTGGGGTGTCTCTGCCTCTGCTGCTTTTTGCTGAGTCTCCTGCTTTTAGTCCTCCGTTTATAATAGACTCCAGCAAGAGGATTAAGACCCATCCTGGGTGGCGCAATCTAAAGAAGGTCCTTAAAAGAAGTATTTAATCAATAGTTCCCACCTACAATAAGTTTACAAGCACGAGAGTGGATTAGCTCTAAGGATATGATCTATTAAAGGGTCCACAAAAAGCTTCAAACTGTCACTGGTACTGAATAATGTTCCCCATAAAAGGCATGTTCAGATCCTAACATTTGGTCTTGTGAGTGTGAACCCATTTCTAAATAGGACCTTTGACCATGTTATTAGTTATAGCATCCCCAATACAATATGCCTTAATACAATATGACTGAAGTTCTTACAAGGAAAGGAAATTAGAGATGGGATATAAGCCAAGGCAAGCAGCCAAACTCTGAAATTAGGTAGAATCTGGAAGAGAGAGGAAAAGATACCCCATATGCATTGCCATGTGACCTAAAAGTCAGGAACCAACGATTGACAGCAGCCAGCCAGAAGATAGTGACCCAAGAGAAAGCAATCCTTCTAGCCTCTGAAACTGAGTCAATAAATTCCCATTATTAAGCAACCCATTACTAGCAGCTGGGAAAATAAAATGTATTAATATGTATACTTGCATTATGCTCTAATTTTAAAGGTGTATTTAACAGTGATACATCTTTTTAAGGACTAATATTCAAAATCAATATTATAAATAAAAGTAGATATGGAAATATTGAATTTCCATAAGAAAATTCCAAATACTATTTGAAAGAAGATATATTGTTCACATATTCCAGTGGATCCCAATCAGGGAACATTGATAATATGAGAATAAAATTTTGTTTCAAAAGTGGGCAGTGATATTGGCACTTAATGAGCAGAGGCCAGGGATGCTGCTAAATATCCTACAATATACAGATCCACACACCACAAGAAAGAATGCCTTGGGTCGTAAAGTCATAAGCACTAAGGTTGGAAAAAAACCTGGCATTTAACTAAAAAGCACATTGTTTAAGAAATAATACCAATTAAAAACTTTAATTTCCACTCAAAATCTGTTGATGGATTTTATGTCTATGCATGTGTGCATGAATATGCATTACTATATTCATTTCTAAGTTTAATTTCTAATTTTATCATTATATTCTTTGTTATACATCTTATAAATGCAAAGATCTATATTTATGCATTATTAATATTAAATGTAATTATTCTGTTTAAGCTTTGCATTTAATAGTATAATGTGAAAAGTATGATAGAATATAGAATAATAAATTTTAAGGTATATATATATAAAATCACTCTACAAATCAATTCAGTCATATCATGATGTAATCTTTATTTATAAGATAGCAAGAATAATAAACTGTGGGAGAATTTTGCATTTTCATTACCACAAAAATTTACACTTCATAATGAATCAATAATGTTTAGTCAAAATAAGGCCACTGTTACGATTTTCTCCAATAGATAAATTCTCACTTGTAAGGTCAAAGTCAAAATTTAATTTACACTGTGCAAAACTAATAACCCCATTAACTCACGCTTAGGTTAAGAGGAATAACTACTCTTCTTATTAAGTGGAAACCGTACCCACTTTTTTTTTCTGTCTTCTAATGCAATCCATGCAGAGTTAGTAATGCCTGAATGTCTTAGAGATTCTTTCAAAATTGTCGGTTAGGGACCTTACGTGTACTTCAAATCAGAAAAATTTAACTCTTTGAGCATGCTAGTGTATTATACCCACTCTATCTTTAATCTTGAATTTCTGTCTCATTTAACCAGCTTTCAGTTTTGTTTCCATCTCTTCCTAGATAGCCATTTCAGTTCCGCTTTGTTCCTAGAGATCTCTCTCTATATATATACATACATATATATAAACTCTGATGGTAGAGATTTACAGAAAAATAATCCCTTCAACAATTATTTTAAGCATTTGCTATTCAACTACTTTGACAGTCCATCATCAGACAATAAAAAAAAAAATTCACAATTCCTGCTCCCAAGAACTTGCAGATAAATAGTGACTACAGCCTAGCAATAAGCAGGGCCCAATGTAATAACTGCATAATTGGATGTGTAAGACTGCTGAAGAGTGAGCAGGGCATCCAAGAAAGTTAGAGAAGACATTCCAGGTGAGATAATACCCAAGCAGAAAAACGAAGAGGTGATAGGCAGTTGGTGGAGGGTTGAGAAATTAAATGTATAATACTCTATGAAGGGGTAATATTGGAAATATTTGAAAGCATGTTGTATGATATAAATCACTATATAGAATTAGATAAATTAAATATTAATTTCTTTCCTTCTACTCTCTAAACTCTACCTCCTTTCAAAAACTGCCTAATATGTAATAAGTCAAAGAGCAAAATTTAATCAAATGCTTTAATATCTTTCAAATCACTTGATTTTAGAAATTCCTGGGAAAAGAATGATTTTGCTTGATTCAAATTAATATTTTGTCTGTCATACACTAAATAGTTTCTCTGCCTATAATTTGAATAGGGAATCACAAAAATATTTTTCAAGGACTTCTTTAAATTGAATGAAAAAACTACCCATATCTCTGGAGACCCCTAATAGATACAACTACTATGAATAGCCTTGTGCCTAAATCATTTGGTATTTTTGCCAATGTATTTTTGGGATAGATTCCTCAAATTGAAAATCCTGAGTCAAAGGGCAAATGCGTATGTGGTTTTGCAAGCTACTGTCAAGTTCCTCTCATTTTATATCTTCACACCAAAGTATGGGAGGGCCACGTTAACAACATCTTTCATCAGTGTGGTACATTTGTTACAATTGATGAGCACATGTTGAAGCATTGCTGCTAACCATGGAGTATAGTTTACATTATACTTAACACTCTGCCCCACTTTTTGATGTAAGGTTCAAATGTCTTTTTTCATTTGTGTGGTTTTAATTTTTACATTTAGGTGTCTGACCCATTTGGAATTTGTCTTCTTATGTGGTTAGAGAAATGAATTGAATTTTATCTTTATCCAAATGGCAACAAAACTACACATAAGACTTTGAAAGACAGTCTCAATAAGTGCAGAATTTCATTAACATTTTTTATTTTACTGATGGTGCTAAGCCTTTCTCAGCTTCTTAACTGATAACATTTCCATTCAAATTTTCTGGGTGAATCAATTTTTATATTCAATATCTGTTATAAGCCAAATTATGAAAAATTTAAATTGTCTTATTAATAAATTTTCTTTCAAGTTTATTAAATTTTATGCATATTCAATCCAAACAAGCATCATTTGCAAAGTTTGAGTACTGAACAGAAGCGGAAGAATCCAGTTCATTGTATTTAGCACATTCATCATCAAACAGCAAGAACACTTTCATAAATTTTTTCTTATGAGCTAAGAGTTTTCTCTTGAAAACTGTTAATTTTTGAGTCTGATAGAATAGCATAATGCTTATTTTCTATCATAACTCCTCCCTTTCTTTCATAATTTTCTTTAGTTTTTCTTTTATATTCATTCACTTCTGTTTTCCAATTAATCTCCCAGTTTGAATTAGTCAATTGTTTTTTTCTTGTTAAGAAATTATTGACATCTCTATCATAATATCATATATAAAAGAGATATCTAATGCTTTCATTTTTGTCAAATATTAAAAAACATTCGCTTCTTTACTCCTATAACAAAGCATATTCAGGGCTTGTTATAATGTTCCAAACTGCTTTTGCTATCCTAAGACAAAAAGACTGCCAAAATGAGCTGCAGATATTTTCCATTTATAACTTCAAACGCCATTTTTTCCTTTATATTTTGAAAATCTCATATTTATATCATGAAGTTCAGAAAACATAAAATATAAACATAAAAGATTTAATATAATTTAATAGGTTTATATATTTTAGTTCATCATTCAGAGATAGTCTAACCTGGAACTAAAACTAAGCATGTTTTTTTTAATTTTATATACTTTTTAAATTATTTTTGAAAGATACTTAGATTACATATATATTGCATGAAAATATAGGGTATTCCCATATGCCCCACTCCTTACCCCACCCACATTTTCCCACATTAACAACATCCTTCATTAGTGTGGCACATTTGTTACAATAGATGAACACATTTTGGACTATTGCCACTAAGTGTGGATTAGAGTTTATATTGTAGTTTACATTCTCTTCTGCACAATTTTGTAAGTTATGACAATATATATAATTGCCTGTATCTGTCATTGCAATGTCATTCAGAACAATTCTCAAGTCCCAAGAATGCCCCCATATTACACCTATTTTTCCTCTCTTTCCACTCAGAGCCTCCAGTGGCCACTGCCTCTACATCAGCGATAAAAGTTCTTCCATTGCTAGAATCACAGTAAGTCTATAGTAGAATAACAGTAAG
The DNA here is from genome assembly GCA_029593785.1 of Cabassous unicinctus. Classification (NCBI taxonomy): domain Eukaryota; kingdom Metazoa; phylum Chordata; class Mammalia; order Cingulata; family Chlamyphoridae; genus Cabassous; species Cabassous unicinctus. Next base: position 21,082 of record JAQZBX010017601.1, on the reverse strand, counting down.
TCTGCTCTAGCCCATCATTTATTTCCCAAACCCGAGGATTCTTGGATGGTGATGCCCACACCCCCTCTAATTGAGAGGGGGCTTAGATAGCATTGGGCAGATGGATGGGACTATCTTGCTTGCCGTTGCAGACTTTCTCTGTTCCTTGGAATGGTTGTTGTCCATCACCATCTCCTTGTTAGTTGTCCTGGGTGAGTCCAATGAACTGGAGAGTAGGTGTAACAACTCTGTTGAGATTCAGGGCCCAACTGGCACAGGGACAGCCCAAAGATTTAAGTCTCTTGGACATACATCTATCAACTCTAGTAGTAACTATAGGTTTGAATAGAAGGGGTGTAAGAGCCATGTGAAGGGAAGCCACAACTGAGTCCAACTCTGTTACAATGGGGAGCATAAATGCCAACGTAAGGGCCACCCTGATATGGTGCCAAACTCCTGAGTGCTCTGCCCTTCCTATAGTATCTAGAAGTCTCCAGAGCCCTCAGGAGCCCTGCAATTTGAGGCAATATTTACTTTGGCAGTCAATGAGATCCTGCTGAAATGCCCATAAGTGTAACCTCTGGAATGACATCCTGACTACCTTTGAAGTCTCTTAGCCATATAAACTCATTTGTCTTTACCGTTTTCCCCTTCTGGTCAAGGTCTTTTTTCAGTTGCTTTGCTAGTTGGCACTTGGCAGTAATCCCTCAGTGCCAGGGAAGCTCATCCCCAGGAGTTATGCCCCATGCTGGGGGGCAGGTAATGCAATTTATATGCTGAGTTTGGATTAGAGAAAGGCCACATTTGAGCAACAAGGAGGCTCTCAGGAGATAAATCTTTTGATCTGCACTTCCCTAATAGCTACTGGTGTTGAGCTTTTTTTCATGTGCTTTTAGTTCACTTGTATTTCTTTGGAGAATTGTCTATACAAATCACTTGCCAATTCTTTAAATGGGTTGTTTGTCTTTTTATTTTTGAAGCATAAGATTTCTTTCTATATGCTGGATATTAGGCCCCTATCAGATATATGGTTACCAAATATTTTCTCCCTTTGAGTAGGCTGCCTTTTCACTTTATGACAAACCACTTTGAGGTGCAAATGTTTTTAATTTTGTGGAGATCCCATTTATCTCTTTTTTCTTTCATTGCTTGTGCTTTGGGTGTAAAGTTCATGAAACCATTTCTTAATACAAGACCTTGCAGATGCTTCTTTACATTATCTTCCAAGATCTTTATGATCTTGGCTCTTATATTTATATCTTTGATCCATCTTGAATGTCAGATCTTGTTCCTCTCTCGTTCTTTTGGATATGGATATCCAGTTCTCCAAGCACCACTTCTTGAAGAGGCCATTCTCTCCCAGATGAATGGACTTGGTGGCTGTGATGGTTCGCCTAATGTGTCAGCCTTGGCCAGGTAATTGTGCCCAGTTTTTTGGTCAAACAAGCACTGGGCTAATTGCAATACAAGGACATTTATGGACTTTACTCACCAGTGAGTTTACTGCATAGATAGCTGATTATATCTACATCAATCAGGGAGATTGCTGTCAGCAATGAGTGATGCTTTATCCAATCACTTGAGTGCCTAAAAAGGGGAAGTGATTTTAGCATTCAGAGAGAATTCCCCATCTTGTCTTGGAAAGCCAATATCTCCTCGAAACTCATCAAGGACCTTCATTGGACTTTCATCAGCGCACCTGGTTTACAGCCTGCCTGTTGAACTTGGACTTGTGCATTCTCATAGTCATGTGAAAGATTCTTATAAAATCTCATACTATCGAGATAAATCTCCTGTTGATTCTGTTTCCTAGAGATTCCTGACTAATACATCTTGGTATTGGGAGTAGTTCTTGAGGAACAGAGTCTTAAACATGAGATATCTGAGGTGGTTCTGGGAGTTTTGCAATTGGCTCTCTATTCTAGTTGGACTCAAGGGTACTAATGACTCCCTTTCCAATAACGAAGAGGTCACTGATAGTCCATGGCATGAGTTAACAATAGAGATACACAAAATAGCATCATTGGATTTCCCTACTTCCACACTTATAAGAAGCAAGGATCTGGGTGAGAGTGGTTTCAACGCTTTAGAAGAGTTTTGCGGAGTCAAAAAGTATAATGATGTTGGCTGGCTCCTCCTAGATACTCTGGATTCAGTTACAAAAGAAAGAGATGAGCTAAAGTCTTCAAATTTGCAACTTAAATGCCATACGAATGACATGAAAGTTTCTGTGTGTGCTCTGAAAGAAAATCTTGCCTCCTGTAGTGACAGGCTTGAGATACCTGAGAACCAAACTGAGACTCTCATTGTGGGAGTAGCCAAGTTACAAAGGAAACTAAAATCTCAACCCCACAGGGTTTCTCAGTTAAAGTGAAGGCATTGATTGGAAAGGAGGGGAACCCAGAGAATTAGAATGGAGACATATGGGATGATGATAATATTGGTGGGGACATTGGAACCCTAAATTCTGTTCAGACTTTACCAGGTAAACCTGTGATGGCTTCCATGTGGAGACCACACCTTTTCAACTTTGTATCACCCAGCCTCCAGCCTGCCCCAGGAAGTCTGGACCTACTCCCAACCCTGAAGTAGGTACCAGCCAAACTCCAGCATTCACTGCCCAGCCTCCAACATGTCCTGAGGAATCCGCCTTCCAACCCCTGCCTGAAGAGATTCATTCTGTCTCACCAGAAGGAATGTCCTGAGGTCAGTTGCAGGAATCCGTCCTGCAAAGTCTTGTGGGGATCTGCACAGCAGATACTGCAATGGCATTGTATCACATTGGGGTCAACAATTGCCACAGGAATGAAATGAAAACACTTTAAGGCTCAGTATTCTTTGGGGTGGCCTGTTTATTTTTCTGCTCCAGTATAAATACAGTCCAGCCACTATGGGAGGCATGCTCAAGGACATGCTGTACATGTAGGGGCTCAGAAAGTTCCGGGCTGCACAGGAGATATTGGAGAAGCAGAAAGCTCTAAGTAAGTAACAGTGTAGAGGAAGAAAGTTCTTATTGTTTTCAACAGAAACCAATAACAGCAGCTATTACCCATGCAGGAGTATATTGCTTGCGTAGCAAAGCAGGTTTTAACTGCTTCAAAGATATTTTAACCAAAGCGTTCCCACAGTCAGTAGCTTGCAAGGCATTTCTAATCTTTCTCCTTACCCACCCCCACCACCCCTCTTCTCTTCCAGACCCATTACTAGACTAAAATCACAACAAGCTCCCAAAGCTGAAATACAAAGTGTTACCCATGAAGAAGTACATTATACTCTAAAAGAACTGCATGAGTTTTCCAACTTATATAGAAAGAAATCAGGGTAATATGTGTAGGAATGGATACTAAGGGTATGGAATAATTGTGGAAGGAATATAGTGTTGGATCAGGCTGAATTTATTGATATAGGCCCACTAACCAGAAATTCTGGATTCAATGCTGTAGCTCGAAGGTTTAGAAAGGGCTCTAACAGTTTGTTCGGGTGGCTGACTGAAACAGGGTTCAGTGGTTATTTCCCCAGTTCCAGAATGCATAATTAGAATAGACATACTCAGTAACTGGCAGAATCCCCACATTGGATCGCTGACTTGTGGAGTGAGGGCTATTATGGTTGGGAAGGCCAAGAGGAAGCCACTAGAACTGCCCCTACCTAGCAAAATAGTAAATCAAAGCATTACTTGATTCCTTGAGGTACTGCAGAGATTAGTGCCACCATCAAGGATATGAAGGAAGGGGTGGTGATTCCCACCACATCCCCATTCAACTCTCCTATTTGGCCTGTGCAGAAAACAGATGGATCTTGGAGGATGACAGTAAATTATTGTAAACTTAACCAGATGGTGACTCCAATTGCAGCTGTTATCCCAGATGTGGTATCATTGCTTGAGTAAATCAACACATCCCCTGGTGCATGGTATGCAGCTGCTGATTTGGCAAATGCTTTTTTCTCAATTGCTATTATAAGGACCACCAGAAACAGTTTGCTTTCAGCTGTCAAAACCAGCATTACCTTCACTATCCTGCCTCAGGGGTATATCAACTCCCCAGCCCTATATCATAATATTGTCTGCAGGGACCTTGATCATCTCTCTCTCCCAGAAGACATCACACTGGTCCAATTTATTGATGGCATAATGTTGATAGAACCTAGTGAGCAAGAAGTAGCAAAGACTCTAGACTTATTGGTAAGGCATTTGCGTGAGAGAGGATGGGAGATAAAAAAAAAAAAATGCAGAGTCTTTCCACCTAGAGAAATTTCTTGGTGTTCAGTGGTGTGGGGAATTTTGAAATATCCCTTCTAAAGTGAAGGATAAGCTGTTGCATCTGGCCCTTCCTATGACTAAAAAAGTCACAACACTTATTTGGTCTCTCTGGATTTTGGAGCCAACACATTCTTCATTTGAGTGCGCTACTCAGGCCCATTTACCAAGTGACCAAGAAAGCTGCTGGTTTTGATTGGGGACCAAAACCAGCAGAGGCTCTGCAACAGGTCCAGGCTGTTGTGCAAGCTACACTACCACTTGGACCATATGATCCAGCAGGTCCAATGGTGCTGGAAGTTTCAGTGGCAAATAGAGATGCTGTCTGTAGGCTTTGGCAGGCCGCTATAGGGGAATCACAACATAGACTCTTAGCATTTTGGATCAAAGCCTTGCCATCCTTTGCAGAAACGACTCTCTTTTGAAAAACAGCTTTTGGCCTGCTACTGTGCCTTAGTAGAGACTGAATTCTTAATCATGGGCCATCAAGTTACCTTGAGACCTGAGTTGTCTATCATGAGATGGGTATTGTCTGACCCACCAAACCATAAAGTGGGTCGTGCACAGCAGCACTCCATAATAAAGTGGAAGTGGTATATATGAGATAAGGCTCAAGCAGGTCCTGAAGGCACAAGTAGGTTACATAACAAGGTAACCCAAATACCCATGGTCACAACCCCAGCCATGTTGCCTTCTCTTTCCCAGCCCACAGCTTTCGCCTCTTGAGGAGTCCCTTACAATCAGTTGACTCAGGATGAGAAAACTTGGACCTGGTTTCCAGATGTTTCTGCATGATATACAGGTACCACACAAAGTGGACAGCTTCAGCACTTCAGTCCTTTTCTGGGACATCCCTGAAGGACAGTGGTGATGAAAAACCCTCCCAGTGGGCAGAACTTTGAGCAGTGCACCTGGTTGTTCATTTTGCTTGGAAGAAGAAATGGCCAGAGGTACATTTGTACACTGATTCATGGTCTACTGCCAATGGTTTGGCTGGATGGTCATGGACGTAGAAGGAACGTGATTGGAAAATAAGTGACAAAGAGGTCTGGGGAAGAGGTATGTGGATGGACATTTCTGAGTGGGCAAAAAATCATGAAAATATTTTGTCCCGTGTGAATGCTCAACAGAGGGTGACTTCAGCAGAGGAATATTTTAATAATCAAGTGGATAAGATGACCCACTCTGTGGCTAACACTCAGCCTCTTTCCCCAGCCAATCTTGTCATTGCTAAATGGGCTCATGAACAAAGTGGCCATGGGGGTAGGGATGGAGGTTATGCATGGGCTCTCCAACATGGACTTCCCCTCATGAAGGCTGACTTGGCTATAGCCTTTTCTGGGTGCTTGATCTGCCAGCAGCAGAGACCCACACTCAGCCCCCAATATGGCATCATTCCTTGAGGTGACCACCCTGCTACCTGGTGGTAGGTTGACTACATTGGACCACTTCCACCATGGAAGGGGCAGTGATTTGTCTTAATTGGAATAAACACGTTCTCCAAATATGGCTTTGCATTTCCTGCACACAATGCTTCTTCCAAAACTATCATCCGTGGACTTACCGAATGTCTTATCTACCACCATGGCATTCCACACAGCATTGCTTCTGATCAAGGAATCCATTTGACAGAAAATGGAATATAGGGAAGAGCACACACCCATGGAATTCACTGGTCTTGCCATGTTCCCCATCACCCTGAAGCAGCTGGATTAATAGAATGGTGGAATGGCCTTTTGAAGACTTAATTACAGCACCAACTAGGTGGCAATACCTTGCAGGGCTGGGGAAATTTTCTCCAGGCAGCTGTGTATGCTCTAAATCAGCATCCACTCTATGCTGCTGTTTCTCCCATAACCAGGATTCATGGGACCAGGAATCAAGGCATGGAAATGGGAGTGGCACCACTTACTATTTCCCCTAGTGACCCACTGGGGAAAATTTTGCTTTCTTTCTCTGCAGTCTTAAGCTCTGCTGGTCTACAGGTTTTAGTTCCAAAAGGAAGAGTGCTGCCACCAGGGAACACAATAATGATTCCTTTGAACTGGAAGTTAAGATGGCCACCTGGCCACTTTGTGCTCCTCATACCCCAGAATCAACAGGCAAAGAAGGGAATTACTGTACTGGCTGGGGTGATTGATCCTGGGGATATTGGACTGCATCTACATAATGAAGGTAAAGAAGATTTTGCTTGGAATACAGGAGATCCTCTAGGGCATCTCCTACTACTGCCATGCCCTGTGATTAAAGTCAATGGAAAATTGCAACAACCCAATCCAAGCAGGACTAAAAATGGCCCAGAATCTTCAGGAATGAAAGTTTCCATCACCCCACCAGGCAAAGAACCACAGCCAGCTGAAATGCTTAGTGAGGGTAACAGGAACATGGAATGGGTAGTGGAAGAAGGTAGTGATAAATATGAACTTCGACCACATGAGCAGTTACAGAAATGAGGGCTGTAATAGTCATGAATCTTTCTTCCTTGTTTTGTTATGAGTATGATTGTATATGTACACAAAATGAATGAATTTCTTTTTTATCTTTCCTAAACTTTTCCCCTTTCATATGACAAATTATTTTAGTTTCATGTCATAATATTTAAGGATGTCAAGTTTAAGAGTGAATATTACCCAAGGAATTGCACCCTATTCTATAGGGAATTAATGCATTTCTGGTTGTACACAGGAGAGTTGAACATAGTTAGGTGGAAATATATATGTATGCATGTCTGTTATTGTTTTTACTTAGAGACTATGGTTTAAGGTAATGTGTATTGTTGCTGAGTTTACAAGGGGTGGACTGTGATGGTTAGGCTAATGTGACAACTCGGCCAGGTAATTGTGCCCAGTTGTTTGGTCAAGCAAGCACTGGGCTAATTGTAATACAAGGATATTTATGGACTTTACTCACCAGTGAGTCTACTGCATAGATAGCTGATTACATCTATATCAATTAGGGAGATTGCCATCAGCAATGAGTGAGGCTTTATCCAGTCAATTTAATGCCTTAAAAGGGGACATGATTCCAGCATTCAGAGAAAATTTCCCAGCTGGTCTTTGTAGAGCCAATGTCTCCCGGAAACTCATCAAGGACCTTCATTGGATGTTCATCGAGCCCCTGGTTTGCAGCATGCCTCCAGAACCTGGACTTGTGCATCCCCACGGTCATATGAGAGACTCTTATAAAATTTCATGCTATTGACAGAAATCTCCTGTTGATTCTGTTTCCCTAGAGAAATCTGATTATTACAGTGTCCTTGTCAAAGATCAGTTGACTGTATATGGAGGATCTATATTAGAACCCTCAATTCAGTTATATTGGTCAGTATGTCTATCCTTGTGCCAATACCATGCAGTTCTGACAACAAGTAGCTTTACAGTATGTTTTAACATCTGGTAGTGTGATTCCTCTGATTTCATTTTCCTTTTTCAATATGTCTTTGGCTATTTAGAGCACCTTGCCCCTCCAAAAAATTTCATAGTTAGCTTTTCCAAATCAGTGAAAAATGCTGTGGTAATTTTTATTGGGATTGTGTTAAATCTGTAAATCAATTTGGGTAGGATAGACATCTTAATTATGTTTAGTCTTCCTATCCATGTACAGGAAATACTCTTCCATTGACTTAGGCCATCTTTGATTTCCTTTAATAATGTTGTGTAATTTTCTACATACAAGTAGTTTACATCTTTAGTTAAATTTATTCCTAGGTATTTAATTCTTTTAGCCTCTATTGTAATGCAATTTTTTCCTTGGTTACCTCCTCAGATTGCTCATTATAGGTGTACAGAAATGCTACTGATTTTTGCACACTGATCTTGTATCCTGTCACTTTACTGAACTCATTTATAAGCTCTAGAAACTTTTTTGTAGATTTCTCAGGGCTACCTATGTATAGTATCATGGCATCTGCAAATGGTGAAAATTTTACTTCTTCCTTTGCAATTTCAATGGCTTTTATATCTTTTTCTTGCCTAAGTACTTGAGCAAGTACTTCTAACATAATGTTAACTAAGAATGGTGACAGTGGGCACCCTTGTCTTATTCCAGATCTTTGAGTGATTTCAGCATTCAGAGAGAATTTCCCAGGTCTTTTAGGATTTCACCATTGATTATGATGTTAGCTGTGGGTTTTCCATATATACCCTTTATCATGTTGAGGAAGTTCCCTTCTATTCCTTTCTTTTGAAGTGTTTTTATCAGGAAAGCATGCTGTGTTTTGTTGAATGCTTTTTCTGCATCTATAGAGATGATCATGTGATTTTTTTCGATCCATTTATGTGGTGTATTACATTAATTGATTTTCTTATGTTGAACCATCCTTGCATACCTGGGGTGAAACACATTTGGTCATGGTGTATAATTCATTTGATGTGTTGTTGTACATGATTAACAAGTATTTTGCTGAGTATTTAGCATCTAGGTTCATTAGATAGATTAGTCTATAGTTTTCCTTTATTGTGGCATCTCTGTTTGGCTTTGTTAGTAGGATGATGTTGGCATCATAGAATGAATTAGGCAATGTTCCCTCCACTTTTAGTTTTTGGAATAGTTAAACAGGATTGGTGTTAGTCCCTTCCAGAATGTTTGGTAGAATTCACCTGTGAAGCTGTCTGGTCCTAGGCTCTTCTTAGTTGGGAGGTTGTTGATGACTAATTCTATCTCATTGCTTGTGATTGGTCTGTTGAGTTCATCAATTTCTTCTTTCATTAATGTAGGCTGATTGTATGATTCTAGGAATTTTCCATTTCCTCCAAATTATGCATCTTGTTGGCCTAAAATTTTTCAATTATATTCTTATGATACTCTTTATTTCTGAGGGGTCAGTGGTGATAGCCCCTTCATTTTTTCTTATTTTATGTATTTGCATCTTCTCTTTTTTTCTTTGTTAGTGTACCTAAAGATTTGTCAATTTTATTAATCTCAAAGAACCAGCTATTGGTTTGGTTTATTTTTTCTAGTGCTTTCTTATTTTCAATTTCATTTAGTTCTGCTCTAATCTTTGTTATTTCCTTCTTTCTACTTGTCTTGGGATTAGTTTTTTGTTCTTTTTCTAATTCCTCCATGCGTGCAGTTAGGACTTTGATTTTAGCTCTTTCTTCTTTTTTAATGTAGGCATTTATGGCTATGAATTTCCCTCTCAGCACTGCTTTTGCTGCATCCCAAAGGTTTTGATATGTTGTGCTGTCATTTTCATTCACTTCAAAGTAGTTACTGATTTCTTTTGCAATTTCCTACTTGACCCACTGATTTTCTAAGAATGTGTTGCTTAACTTCCATATCTTTGTGCCTAATCTCCTTCTCTGCCCCTTACTGATTTCCAGCTTCATTTCCCTGTGGTCAGAAAAATTACTTTGCAGAATTTCCATCTTTCTGAATTTATTGAGAGTTGTTCTGTAGCCTAGCATATGGTCTATCCTGTAGAATGATCCATGTGCACTTGAGAAGAATGCATATCCCACTGTATTTGTATATATTGTTCTGTATATGTCTATTAGGTACAGATCCTCTAATGTATTATTCAAGATTTCTGTTTCTTTTGATCCTCTGTCAAGATCATCTGTCTAATGGTGGTAATAATGTATTAAAGTCCCCCACTATAATTGTAGAGGCATCTATTTCTCCACTTTCTATTCCAATGTTTGCCTTATATATTTTGTGGTGCCCTGATTAGGTGCATAAATGTTTATGATTCTTCTTTTTTCTTGATGGATTACCCATTTAATTAATCTATAGTGTCGTTCTTTGTCTCTTACAATACTTTTGCATTTAAAGTCTATTTTGTCTGATATTATAGCTACTCCTGCCCTTTTCTGGTTATTGTTTGCATGTTAAATTGTTTTCCAACCATTCACTTTCAGACTCTTTGCACCCCTGGGACTAAGGTGAGTTTCTTGTAGACAGTATACAGATGGCTCATATTTCCTCGTCCATTCTGTCAACTTGTGTCTCTCGATTGGGGAGTTTAATCCTTTAACATTCAATGTTATTACTGTCAAGGAATTACTTACATTGGCCATATTTTCTTTAGGTTTATTTATGCCATATGTTGTGTTTATTTCTCTTATCTTTTTAGTTATTCTCATCAATAATTTTCTTTCCTACCCTCTCCTTCAACCCTCTGTTTTGTTTTTTTTTCTTTTCAACCTGCAGAACACCCTTTAGTATTTCTTGAAGGTCAGGTTTCATGTTGACAAACTCTTAATTTCTGATTACTGTGATTATTTTGAACTCTCCCTCATTTTTAATTTCAGTTTTGCTGGATATAGAATTCTTGGCTGACATTTTTTTTTCTTTTAGTGCCTTAACTATATCATACCACTACCTTCTTGCCTCCATGGTTTCATATGAGAAATCAGCACTTAATCTTATCGAGATTCCTGTGTATGTGATGGGTCTCTTTTATCTTGCTGCTTTCAGTATTCTCTCTTTGTCTTGAGCATTGGACAATTTGATAAGTGCATGTCTTGTGGTTGGCCTGTTAGTATTTATACTGTTTGAGGTGTGCTGTGGTTCACAACACACATGAACATCCAACTCCCTCAATAGGATTGGGAAGTTTTCATCCATTTATTTCCTCTAACACTCCTGTCCCCTTTCCCTTTTCTTCTCCTTCTGTGATGCCTATAATGCATATGTTTGTGGGTTCCATATTGTCAATCAAATCCTAAGTCCCTGCTGAATTTTTCCCATCTTTTTGCTTATCTATTCTACTATCTGTCTGATTTCAAATGTACTGTTTTCAACATCACAGATTCTTTCCTCTGCCTGTTCAAATCTGCTGTTATGTGCTTTCAGTGTATTTTTGATTTCTTGCATTGTGCCATTCATCCCCATTAGGTCCATATCTTTTTATGTGTGTTTACACTTCTTCAGTATGTTCCCTGAGTGTCTTCTTAATATCCTTTATCTCTTCCTTAACTTCATTAAGTTGATTTACAATATTTGTTTGGACATCCTTGATTAGTTTTTCCACATTCTACATCTCCTTCTGTTTTCTAGTTCTTTCATTAGACTGGGCCATGTCTTCCTGTTTTGTAGTATAGTTTGTAATTTTTTGTTGGTGTGTAAGCATCTGTTTATCTTGATGGGTTTATTTAGTTAGTCAGCTTCTCTTTCTAATCTAAGGTTTGTTTTGTTCTTTCTTCATGTGTGATAAGGTTACTTTTTAATACTTGGTTCCTCTTATCCTATATCCTTGCAGTTGTCTGTGTTCCCTTGAAAAAAAAAATAGGACCAGAGAAAAGGAAAGAGATAAGAAGATAAAAATATAATAGTAATAATAATACAATAAAAATAGAAAAGGAACCATACAAGAGCTAGGAAAATAAGTAATATGTGTAAAAAAATCATAAAAAATGCAAAGGAATAAGAATAAAAAGAAGTGAAATAGAAAAAATAAAACAAGAAAAAACAGAGAGAAAAAAAAGAAGGAATTAAAAGTCCAGACAGATGAGTAGAAAAAATAAAACAAGAAACAAAATAGAGAGAAAAAAATAGAATGAATTAAAAGACTGGATAGATGAGAACAGACTAGAAAGGAAAAAAAAGGGAGAGAGAGAAAAAGAAAAAAATGAAAAATGAAGACAAAATAAGAAGTGGTGTAATGAAAGAGAAGCAATGGAAGTCATGAGACAGAGAAATGAAGGAAAGAAGAGATATAAAGTACATTGAAAAAAATAAGTAAAAGAAAAAAAAAGGGAAACAAAGAAAGGGAAAAGAACAAACAAGAAACAAAACAGCAACACAGAAACAACCCTGAAAATACAGCCTTTCCTTTTAGGCCCTGTAGCAGTTTGGCATTGTTTATGAATTCCAAAAATAGATATTGATTATGTTTGTAAATTGTTCTATCACCTTTAATTGATTAAATTATGATTAGGACTTTGACTGGGACACATCAGTAGGGTGTTGAGTCCCCACTGTTTGGTGGATAGGGGACTCTCAGATAAAAGACATGGCAAAGGATAGAGTTGGAGTTCTGATGCTGAGTTTTGAGCTGAAGCACTGGAAGTGAACACACAGGAGAAGAACACAGAGAAATAGAGATGGCTCCTTAGACATTGCAGCAGTCCCATGGAGAGAGACAGATCCATTCACCTGATAGTCTACAGCTGGCCTTGTTGAGAGAGGCAAAGCCTAGAGAGCCTCATAATTTACAGCTGACCTTGTGGAGAAAACAGAGGAGGTGAGCCCAGAGAAAAATTGAGCCCTGGGAAGAGAGGAACCCAGGAAGCCTGAACCCTGGCAGACATCGGCAGACATCTTGCTCCAATACATGGCAATAGACTTTGGCAAGGGAAGTAAATAATGCTTTATGGCCTGGTAACTGTAGGCTTCTACCCCAAATAAATACCCGTTATAAAAGCCAATAAATTTCTGACATTTTGCATCAGCACCCCTTTGGCTGACTAATAAATGCCCCTAGGGAACTTCTCAGGCTACTGGTGCTGATCAGTTAATCACCCTGCATCCTGACCTCCACAGATGATGTGTTCAGTTTCAGTAAACAAAATAAAAGAAAAAGAAAAAAAAAAGCTACAAAAAACTGTAAAACAAAACAACAGAAACTCAGTCTATAAGTTCCCTATCATAAGGTGCTAACTGTGTGCCTTGCCTCTCCCTGGATCCCTTCTCTTTGGAGGTACTGGGACTCAAACCAGGGACTTCTACATGAAATGCAAGAATTCCCCCACTGCACTACATTTGCCAGCTCCCAGGAAATGCTCCCTCCCACTCAGCTGGATGGTGAAAGCCAGGGGTTCCACGGACACTATTTGTCCTGAGGGTAGAGCTTACCTGCCCACCGTTTCCAGCCACAGGGGCAAGCAACTCACGGTTTTCCCTTGGGCTGTCTCTTTGTCCCCCTCCCTCCTGGATGATGGCCTGCAGCCTCCTGCTCTGTGGGTTCCCAAAACAGCTCACTCAGGTAGATTTTTGCCCCTTCTCTTCCATTTTTTGCAAAAGAGCTGAGCAAAGCCTACCTACATCGATGCCATCAAACTCTCCCATAATGTTTTTTCTAAAAATTTGGCCACAACTCCAGGCTCTGCATCTTATATTACACTTGTAGTTTCTGTACATAATGCAGTAGGATTTATCAGGGAAATCACTGTTCTTGAACAATGAGAATAACTATTTACATAGATGTTTACATAGATGTTGTTTGTTCCAGGGCCTTGTTTAAAAAAAAGAAAAACCCATCTCCTAAGCTTCTCCTTCTACATTTTAGGTAAACAAGAAAAAGCACTTTTCTATGACATATTTGAAGATTTGTCCCTTATGATTAATTTATGTTTTCTTAAAAGTTATTTGCAATTAGTCTACATCTACATCTATATCTTTATATCTATGTCTATATCTGTATCTATATCTATATTTATATCTATTTTTATATCTATATCTATGCCTCAAGCTGGAAAGTTGGAACATAAATCTATTCCCAAATCCCAATTATCCTATAATTATTTCTTAGATGTTTTATCATGTATTTAATATTTTCAAAATTCTTAACTGGCTTTTTTTTTTCATGTACCAAGGCCAGCCCGGGACCTCGTATGTGGGAAACCAGTGCTCAACCACTGAGCCACATTGGCTTCCCTGAGTTGTTTTTTTCTTTTGTTTTGCTTATTGTTTGTTTTTGTTTTTACAGGAGGCATAGGGAACAAAACCTGGGACCTCCCATGTGAGAGGGGGGAGCTTAAATGCTTGAGTCACATTCAATCCCCTGATTTTTAACTAAGCAATAGGAGGTGTTAATATCTTAATGGGCTTCTCTATTAGTGTTGTTTTATATCAATATATGCTGACACAACAATTGTATTAGTAGGCCAAAAGGCTACTGATGCAAAGTACCAGAAATCTGTTGGCATTTATGAAGGGTATTTATTTGGCGTAGAAGCTCACAGTTACCAGGCTATAAAGCAAAAGGTACTTCCCTCACCAAGTCTTTTGCCACATGTTGGAACAAGATGGCTGCCAATGTCTGCAAGGGTTCAGCCTCCCTCTTTCTCTTAAGGCTCCATGGTCCCAGTTCCTTCACATTTTGTCTCTTTCCCCAGGGTTCGATTCTTTCAGGGCTCAGCTGCTCTGTTCTCTCCACAACATCAGCTGCAGACTATCAGGCTCTCACTCTTCCTGGTGGCCTCTGCCATGTCTGTGAAGCCTTCTCTATTCTTCTATGTTCTTCTCCTGTGTGTTTACTTCCTGGGCCTCCAGCTCACAACTCCACATGTCTCCTCTGCCATGTTATTTTCTCTGTGAATCTCTGCCCACCAAGGGGGTGGGGACTCAATGTCCTACTGATGTGACCCAATCAAAGCCTTAATCATAATTTAATCAAGTAAGAGTGAAACCTCTGAAACCAATATAATTTAATATACCCAGAGGAACAGACCAATTTACAAACATAATTCAATATCTATTTTTGGAATTTATAAAAAATATCAAACTGCTGCAAGTATTTTTGAATTTTTCATTTCAAATATAATGCTCTTGTTAAAAAAAAATCTTGATTCAGTAAATCCAGGAATGAGACAGGTAAATAATGTTATCTTTGAGCAATTCTAATGGATGTTTGAAAACTGTCTTTACTTGTGCTCTTCTATTTAGTATAACATGATTGCTTTATTGATAAGATTCATGTTTTGAATTTTCAAATTCTAACAGTAGAACTTTTAAGAACAGTTTTCAATAAACATATTTATGACAGCAATAGTAAGGCACAATATTTCATAGATGTCATAATACTGTTTTTCATTAAGCACATATAAATCAAATTTCACATTTTTTTGTTTGATGTATTATATGAAAAGTAATCACTGCCTAATCTAATCTTTACATCTTCTAGAAGATGCTCCAGGCTAAATTATTTATTAAGGTAATGTCTTCTTTATTTTTCCATTCATTCAAAAGATGTTTGTTAAAGATGTTCAAAGGAAAAATTAAGAAATATCTAAAATCCTGTGCTTATTTTAGGGTACCCAGTACACTGTTGTGAATATTAAATGCCTTTATTCTTGTAAAATACTCAAGAAAATAGGCCCACAGTTGGTGTTATGAAAATTTTTCTCTCACTGTTTTCATCGTGATTATTATCATTATCATCAAAGAAAGAACACTGGACAATTACTACTAATTAAAAATTTAAATAAAAAAAAACCTTTGAAACTACTTAGAAGCAGTTGTATTCATTCTATAATTCAAAGGCAATGATAACCTGATCGTTTTTCTTAAAATGAGTCCATGACAAGGAAAGAACAACAGAAACACTTCCCATAATGATGCAACCTTCAGTAACCTTAACTGAAAGATAATGATAAAATATTTCTCATTTTTAGGACTATGGATACAACTAACCATGCTTATAACAATAGCCCATGATAATCAGCTTCAAATAAATTTACATGAAAGAAATTTGCTCACTCCACATTCTACCCTACAAAAAAGGCTGAAAGGCAGATACATTGTTGAATGTTTGGTGATAAAAATTAATTCATCATCTTAATGAGTATTACATCATTAAATGTCCTTTGATCCCATTAGCTTATAATGTGTGAAAAATCACTTCATAGCTTTGGCTCATTTCAGCATCCTTGCTGGATCTTCAAGATCAATTTCATGATAGTTTTGCAAATTTTTTTGCTGTCAATACCATTAAGTGCTTATGGATTTTTATTTGTTTGGTGTTTTCCAGTCTTTGTGAAGTTCAAATTGTCACAGATTTGGACAACAAGAATCTTTTCAAACTGTTTCCCATATCCTTTTGACAATAGCCCATTGGTCATTGAATGCTTTCTTGCTTTTATGGAAAATTTGATATTCCATGCACATCTTGTAATTTCCCTGCTGCAGACCTGGAATCAGTCATTTCTCCAAAGAGCTCTATTTCATTTAGTATATAGAAAAAACAGATCTGGACACTTAGTATGCCTTCTACTATTGAATGTCATTGCTTCTGGGCTCTATCAGTGGACAGTGTTAAAAATATGTTAAAATATATGAAAAAAGAAAACACATAATTTTATATTCTTTCAGTTTCTACTGTAACATTACTGCAAGCTGAATTAATTTCCTTTGTTTCATATATATATAAATTGATATCAATTAAATTTGTTTCAAATAAAATGAATGTATTATATTTTCTTTATGCTCCAATATATAAGCTACCTTAAAATTTATGATGTCATTACCAATACCATAATTTAATCATTATTAAAACTTTGATATTTCTCTGCTTGCTTTTTAAACTGAGAGCATATTTCACTAATGATGTAGAGTCAGAGGTCTATATTCATAAGTTAACACAAATTATTAATTTTCATATGATATTGGCATCATCCTGAAAAATTATTTTTCTATTTGTGATTATTTTCAGTATTTGGCTTTTCCCTCTCCCTGGTATAATTTTTTAAACTTCTTTTACTGAAGTTTATCATTCATACATGAATATGCATAAACAAAAATATATAGTAAAATTTGTGTATTTACAAAACAAACATGCATATCTTCTTACAGGGCTCCCATACATCTCCCCACCACCAAGACCTTGCATTGTTGTAAAATGTTTATTACAAACTATGCAATAACATCGTCAAAATATTACTGCTAACTGTAGCCCATATCTTACATTTGGTGTATTTTCCCCTAACCTGCCTGATTATTGACACCCTATATTAGTATTATACACTTGTTATCATTCAGGAGAAAACATTCTCATATTTGTTCTGTCAACCATAGTCCATCTTTCACCACTGGATTCCCTGTGTTTTATAGTCCCTTGCCTTGTACTATATATTCAATGTGTACACTCAGTGGCTCTCATTTTCATCACAGTTTTACTGTCATCACATCAGTCAATTTTAGAATTTCATTACTCCAAAATGAAACATCCTACATCCCCTTACACTCCCCTATTGTTGTCCCTTAAGATTGAAATAATATCATCTTGCCATTGTTGCAAAATATTATAATATTACTGATAATTATCATCCATAAGTTACATTAGTTCTAATTTTCCTGCGTATCATCATATTCTTAGCACTTTGTAGAAAAGCATCCTTATATTTATACTATTAACCACAATTTTGGTATAATTTTGTGTTTTCAATAAACATGGTTCAAAAGTCAAAATGGTGTTAGAAGTCATCACTTACGTTCTGATACCCTCCAACTTATTTTCATCCTCTTTTATCAGGCACCATCACTATTTTATTATGCTTCTTTATGCAAAACTTTCATACACACCCACACACACATTCCTATTTTCCAGTCTTATAGTCCATATCTGCACTCTATATATACTCTTCCGCAAAATTTTCCCACTTAACAATTTATATTGTTAATGTCTACACGTCAGTTCTTAGCGATTTTCCTTTTCCTTTTTGTAACTCTAAAATTTGCCCAAGTGTTCCCTACTGCAAGACATGTAGAAGGTTTCCAATCTTTCGTGATTACAAATAATGCCATACTACATAACCCTTTTCAAGTCCTGTTATATGGTTGTGAAAGAGTGTTGCATTGTCAGTTTCTAGGTTCATGTATATCACTACAAGGAAAGCTAAAAATGTAACATAGGGCTGTATAGCATACAGAAAGGTCATGTGAAATATGAATATGGGTAATAGTGCACATATAAGACTGTTTTTCATTGTCAGTTTCTAAAAGTGTTTTCTCTTGGAGAAAGGATATATGATTTTTAATAAATACCACCAAAATCCTGTTCATAGAAGTGTCCCCGTTTTTAGCTCCATCAAACATTTCTGAGAGTGCCAGTTTTTATAGAGCAACACAACCTGGTTGCTGTTGGTGGATTTGAAGGCTATTGGTTTTCATATTTTAATGTATGTCTTGCTAACTTGGAGAATTCTTACCCTTGTTTATTGTGCTTTTCCATGTCTATGATAAAGTGCACTACAACTGAAATCATTTTCTTTAGTTCACCACTTTTTTGTTTCTATTGTTTCTCTTTTTATCTAATTGTGTTGACCAACACTTCCTATTTTGCTTATCAGTGGAAATAAGGGAAAACTTTTCCTTATTTATGACTTCAGCAGAAATATCCCAAGAATTTCTATATTCAATACAAGGCACTATTCTTTGTCAATTAAGTGCATTTTTCAATATTTTTTTGCATGCTCTGAACTTTAAAAAGCATGCTTATCTGTATGTGAATGTTTGGTAGAAATTCCCTGTGAAACCATTTGGGCTTTGTATTCTTTCTTTAGTGTAATTTAAAAATACCTGTCTATGGAAAGGATTCTGAAGCAGCATAAGCTAATTTTTATATTTTAAGAGCCCATTAGATAAAAATTTTGAATGTCTCCATTTACAAAGTAGAGTAATGGTCATTTAAGGAAAATTCTATATTAGATTTATTCACACTAAATTTTTGTATTAATCTAAAATAGCTCAATACTATATTTTCTTTCACGTATAGATTTTGCGTATATACATTTCTTTCTTTTTTTTTTCTTTACATCTTCTTTTACCCTATTATTGAAGTTGGAACTCTTTTGTTGGTGGTGAAAGAAAAATATGGAATTTCAAATTGGAGCTTTTCTTTCATAAATAAAATTAGACTTAGAATCTCAAAGGAAGGGATCATCCATCACTTGAAGTAAGCCGCTGAAAATTTTGCTTACAAACAAGGAAGAGCAGTACATGCAAAACACAGACTCTCAGAATAAAGCAGTGCTGTGCTTAAGGTATTTTGGGAAGTGTTGCATTCAGGGATTAGCGTATCCTATGGAATAGAAGTGTTTATGAATTGGCTTACTTTAGGCTGAGGAACCTGTGACTAGGGTGAGAGTTTTGCTGATTGGCTGACCTTCACTAGGGGTGGTCACAGTAGCGAGGCAGTGGCTTGACTTACTTACTTTCAGGAGGGTGACCATAGTACAGAGCCATTCGTGAACATCGAGATGAAACTGTCACTGCTTGACTGAGACAGGTTTTATACTGGTTTTCTAGCTACTTTTTCACAGCTAGGCATTATGACCAAAAGGCAATCAATCTTTTTTTTGGAGATGACAATCATTTTATTTTCAAATTATCAGGTAAATAAATAAGAAATAATTTCCAGCCCATTAAATATATAGTGGCTTTAGTAATTTCGTGCCTCACAAAATTTCTGGTATTGGCTGCTATTTAGATGATTCATATCTTAAACTAAAGAGAATAATAAAAACATAGACATTTATTTAACACAAATGGGAAGTTTTAACAAATGTAGAATTTGATTTGCCCTACCGTGATTAAACGCGTTTGTGAAGGGTCCTTGTAACACACCTTTAACAGGTTATAAAAGCCCTTAATTAAAGAAAAAACACATGTTTTAAGATTTAATAAATTAATATGTACTTCATATTCTTTTGCTATTTATCCTCTTATTGAAAAAGGGGTTTATCAAAAATATTATGTGACTACAGAAAGGGAGTTAATAACAGCTAATAAGATAAATCATTTCTACTTATTTAAGAGCAAAATATTGTTCACTACTTTCTTGTATTCTTTATTTAATCTACTCAAAAGACATGCAGTGCATTTGAAATTATATTTGAATTATGACATTTAGAACTACATGTAATCATTGTGTATTCCAAACGAAGTGTAAAGTATTTACATGTTATTTGCAATAAACCTGAACAACGGTATACCATGTGAAAAGAACGTTATTTAATAAACATTTTACTGATCTGATTTGCCAATTCTATCATCTGCTTGTAGAATTCACCATATTGTAGGTTTCAATTTTATAATACCTGGTGGATTGAATTACTGTGTACCGAATCAAGCTAATAGGATGAAATGATCACTGAATTTTTTGGAGCAAAAATCTTAAACTACAGTTGAATGAAGAAACTGGAACTAAGTTGAGTTTTCATAAAGAAAATTACACCCCCCTAGTATTAAATATGCTGTTCCAAAGCTCTGCCATTCATGATGTGCAATAGTGCAATATATTGTACGGAAATACTGAGGATGCTCTTTGCAGGATTTCTCAACCTTTGCACTGTTGACCTTTGGTCCAGTTGATTCCTTGTTGCTGGGATCTATTCTGTGCATTGTAGGATGTTTAGTAGCATCCCTGGATTCTACCCACTAGATGCCAGTAGCACCCCTCACTCTGGGACTCTGATTATATGAACATCAATGAGGAAAAACCAACAAAAGTCAAGAAAATAATTCACCCACCATATCTGAGCCAATTTGTCAGTTATGATTAACTTATTAATAAATCTTATTCCATTTTGTCCTTTATATCCAATTAGTATAGATAATGTAAATGAAGAAACAATTCTTAATAGTGTTAAAAACATTAAGTATATAGAAATCTTTCTATCCACAAAGCATTTATAGAGGAAATATAAATTTAAATGAAAGAATACAAAAAAAATTAGAATGAGTCAAGTAATATAGCATATATAGAGAGGGGCTTTAGTAATAATAAAAGCGACATTCCTCTATGATTTGCTTTCTTTTGATTGCCTTTATCTGGTTTAAGTATTAATGTTATCCTTCTGCCCTGGAAAGAGTTGGACATTTTTCTTCTTTTTATAAGCTTTGCAATGATTTATGGAGTACTAAGCCTATGCTGTTCTTTGAAGGCAAAACTCCCTGGGATCCGTGCTTTTATGAGATGTTTGTTAATGTCACCCCATTCAGAGGGGCTCCTGAGGGCTCTGGAGACACCCAGGTCCTATATAAGTGGGGATAGCCCCAGAGATGGATGCCTTATTAGTGGGCTCCTCTTTGAAATCTGTGCTCCTGAGAGTGACAGAGTCAGACTCAAATAAATCCTCCCTGCACATGGTCCCTTAGTCCCTTCTATTCAAACCTATATGTGAT
>JAQZBX010017600.1:11820-27457 GCA_029593785.1 Cabassous unicinctus | reverse complement strand
TGAGATATTATTTAGCACAGTCCTCTGTCCCATGTATTTCCTATAGACTCATCATTTTATCTATGGCATGATCCAACTCAGGGTCAAATTTTGGCAAGAATACCTTATAGATGGCAGGTGTATTTCCAGCAGAAGTCTTATAATGTCTGTGTTTTTCTGTGATGGTGGTAGTAACTCGTGCCCATAGCCTAGATTCATTATTTCATTAAGGGATTGGAAATTGGTAATATTCTAATTCCATCATTTCTTCTTCATTTACTAGCTAGAATATTTCCAGAAAAAGAAACTTTCTTTCACCAAATTTTTGGTTATACTGAGGTACATTGTGTTCAAGAAAGGCAGGATACATGTTTGAGTCATCCCCTTTACTTCCAGTTTTTAGAATAATTAATTGGCTTCCTAGCCTCCTCCAAAGGGGACCAACAAATGTTTTTTAGTTCCATTATGAACTCAGGGATTCTAATATATTTGATCAACTCATTGCAATTATTATTCCTCTTGAATTAAAATTGTTCTGTGTTTTGTCAGTGAGGACCTCTTAATGTTAGCAACTAAGCCCATTTGATTCAACCCTGTTTGTCTTTGATGGCATTCTTATTTTCTGGCATGTTTAGTTGTCTCAGGTTCAATTTTTACATTTCTTGCCATAGACCTGGAATCAGCCATTTTTACAAAGAACCCTAGTTCCTTTCATTGGGAAATTATATTTAGAGACCATAATTGGGTGCTAGGAGTGCTCATTGCTGCGGGAGAGTCATTGCTTCTACGTCTTTTCAGTGGCCAAAACTCAGAAAATACATCATGGGTTCTAACTTTAGTGTTTACAGAAAAATTTTAAGTTCACTGACTTCACATTTGTATCGCTTTTCACTTACACTGAAAATCTTCATTTTGATGAAGATAACAGGTTTATTTCTTTTATCTTACTAAACACACATGCAGACCCACATACATATATGATGCAGAGTAACAATTCTAATACTATTATTACCAACTATTGAAAACAATTTGAGAGTTTCTTTTCTGCAGTTCTTTTTAACCTTCGGTTCATCCTGCTAAGAACGTATAGTAAAATTACTGTGTTTTAAAGTCACTTGAAATTGGAAATGTATTCTCTGTGTGGATGTCACCAGCCTTGTTTTATTTCACTCTTGATTTTTAGGAGCTGATTTTTTAAAATTCTTTATTTTATTTTATAATTATACAAAATTGTTCTAACACCAAATATACAAAATAAGATGTACTCAGAGAAGAATAGCTTTTATCTGTCCTTCCATTCTTCATCAGTATCTATTTTTTTAATTGATTTATAGCTCAGTGTTTAAAATGTAGACCACCCCCCATTCTTAGATAAGTAATGTCATTTTATCCTGTTTCTCTTCGTCGTCTTTTTTTCACTTCACCTTATATGCTGGAGGTCACTTCAGAGCTTTATTTAGAGATATTCTTCATTTCTTTTTAGGTCTCAATTGTATGTGAATGAATCATAAATTTTTCAATCAATCCCTATTATTGGACAAAAGGACATAAATGATGCTGCAATGAGTAGCCTTATGTATATATCTTCTTGTAATTTTGCCCATGGAGTTTGGGGTAAACTCCTAGAAGTGGGATAGCTGGGTCAAAGGATAAATGCATACATGAATTTTGTAAATATTGTCAAATTCCTTTTTATAGGGATTTTATCATTTTACAGTCCCACCAGCAATGTGTCCCCAATCTTGACAATAGTAAAATTTTTTTGAAATAGCCACTTGCTGTCCTTTTTATGTATATTTTCCTTACTGTAAGTGATATTGGGCATCCTTTCATATGAGTAAAAACTTTTTGCATTTCTTTTTCCAGGACCTTTTTTCAGTCTGTTCATATCTCTTGCTCATTTTTCTATAGATGGTTACTCTTTTTATTTTCTATTTTTAAAGGCATTTTAATATATTAAGAATATTAACCATTGTCTGTGATATTAGTTAATTTTTTTTTTTTTTTTTAGTTTGTCATTTGTCTTTCTACTATCTTTTCATATACTTTTGCTGGGCAGAAGCATATTTTTTAAATTTTTACATAGACAAACCTATCACTCTTTTTCTTATTGTTTCTGGATTTTGAACTATAGTTAAAAAATGTTCCCCATCCCATGTTATAGAAGAATTCACCCATGCTTTCTTCTAGTACCCATATGTTTTTTTTAATTTAAAACTTAAATTTCTGATCCATTTTGAATTTAACATTATACACAATGTGAAGAATGCATCAAATTTTCTCTTTTCCATCTAGCTATCCAATTATTCCAAATCATTCTTTCTCCATTAATTTCATTCATCATACAAATTAAATTTTCTCGTAAAATTGGATGCATTTCTGGATATTCTATTCTGTTCTATTGGTCTGTCTATTTATAGACAATACCACACACTTAATTATAGAAGCTTTACTATATATCCTAATACTTGGTAGTGCTAGCCCATTACCCAATGCTCTCCTTTTCCAGGCTTTTCCTGGTTATTTTTGCCTGCTTGCTTTTCAAATGAGCTTTGTAATCAATTCATCAAGCTCCAGGAAAAAAGAAAAAAACTGATATTTTTTACCAGAATGATAATAAATTTGTATTTAACCTCGGGAGAACTGACACCTTTCTGAATATGAGTCTTTCTAACCCATAACATCTTTCTGTGAAAATAAATTTTTGTGTCTTTAGGGAGTGTTTTATAATTTTTCTCACAACACTTTAGACATTTCTTGTTAAGTTTATGCTAGGTATTTATTTGTTTGTTTTTGCAATTACAAATGGGATCTTCTCTTCCATTTTATCTTCTAAGTGAATTATGTTTGTAAGTATGAAAGCTATTAGGTTTTCTATAACTTTTTAATTTGCTATAACTTCAGATTTATAGAAAATTTGAAATATTATCTCTGGATAATGCTTAAATCTTTTCTGATTGACTCTGGCTGAAGAGTCACTGCTTGGGAAGGACTGACGCATTTGGGAGGAATTGGCAGTGGTGGTGGTGGGTGGTGGGACAGTGAACACTCTGCCTACCCAAATCTTCAAATAAAACAGGGTTCAAAGGAGAGAGAGTGGGATTAGTCCCTACAAAGTGCAGAAATGTGTTCCTTGATTATAAAATCATTTAGTGAGGAAACATGCCATGTCACATCTTGTGGCAGATCATAGTGCTGTAAAGAAGACTGCTTAGCAATTGGGGGGGAAATCCGTGTAGACTCCATTTCATATTAGAGGCGAATGTGTCCCAGGTGTAACAGTCAAATATAAAAGAGCCAAGCCAAGCACAAACATATAAACAAAAACCATAAAAATCCTCCAGTTTGGGGGAAAGCAAGGAAGTCTACAGATGATTAAAGAATCACAAAGAACAAAGACTGCCATATTTGGCGACATAAAGATTAAAATATTTTTGCATAACCAAAGTTAAAAGTCAAACTATCAGATAGGCTGGAAGACGAGTTAACTTTTAATTGGAAAATACATGTGAAAAAAAACACAAAGAATGACCTCAGTAGCCAAATGAACAAGAAATGCAAATTAATACCTTAAAGGTGGATTGTCTTTCACTTACTAAAGTTAATTGTGTGTGTGTCGTGGTAGAAAGAAATGTTATTATATTAAAGATGGAGACTGAAATCCCCTTAGTGGGTGTAATGGTTGGCCAATTTGATGTAATTATGAATTCCAAAAATATAATTGGATCATGCTTGTAAACTGATCTGTTAATCTGGGCATGATTAGGTTATGATTAGGGTGTTGAGCCCCACCCCTTGGGGGGTGGGGAATCAAATATAAAAGGCATGGCAAGAACAGTTTTTGAGAAGCAGTCTTTGAGAAGCAGCTTTGATGTTGGAAAGAAGGCCCCAGGAGAAGAGAAGCGAGCCATTCACCTGATCGCCTACAGCTGACCTTGTGGAGGAAACAGGAGCTAAGCCTGGAGAGAAACGCAGCCCCGGGAAGAGAGGAATCCAAGAAGCCTGAACCCTGGGCAAATGTCGGCAGCTGTCTTGCTCCAACACGTGACAATGGACTTTGGTGAGGGAAGAAACTTATGCTTTATGGCCTGGTAACTGTAGACTTCTATCCCCAATAAATACCCTTTATAAAGACCAACATATTTTTGGTATTTCACATTAGCACCCCTTTGGCTGACTAATACAGTGGGAGAGTCATCTTTGAGTGGAAATACAAATATTTTGAGTACGAAGGTGGCGGCCTGCATGGGCCAGGAAGGAAGACGGATTGTTCTACATGGTGACGTGAAAAGGCCTTTGGGTTTCCAGGGGAGTCTGGAAGGGAGCAGGATAAGCGGACCAGAGGGGTAGAAGGGACAGGAAGAAGAAAGGGAGGCATTTGGCCTCAATGGGAACGGCTCATGAAATTCGGGAGACGTGATGTCTGCTAGTAAATGTCACCTGCTGACCTGTGCTAGCAGGATCCTCCGTAAATGTCTGTCTACACCACATAACTGCCTCAAGGGTGCATACGGTGCTTTGAGATGTAGAGGAAAGTCAACTAAAAGTGTGCTCCAACTAAGTGTTTTTATATGCAATAAACAAATCTCTGTACTTTGTAGTGAGTGACCCTACTCTTCCCGCATTGAACCTTATTTTCCCTGTTGGGTTGAGACAGAACTAAAAGAAGGAAAGAGACCCAAGAGTCGACAGGCAAGTGAGAATCAGTGGCAAAAATGGCCTCTCCAAACAAAAAGAGAGGACAGATAAAATCATTTTTAAATTAAAAATGGCATGGCTATACTTTAAAGCGGGGGTGGGGGTGGGGCGCAGATTTCTAAGGAGTGAGAATTGCTGAGAATGGTCAAAAATGGCTGAAGCTATTTGGCCCTGGAAGCTGGTACAGGGGGTTGTGACTTCAAAGCACCCAGGGCAACAGCCGGGAGACCCTTACAGCCAGACCACACCACTACAGGCCTTAAACCGGGGTTCTCCAAGTGTGGCCCCAAACCAGCAGCAGCACCACCTGGGAATTTGTTACAAATGCAAATTCTTGGGTCCCAGCCCAGACTTCTTGAATCAGAAACTCTGGGCATGTGACCTAGCAATCTATGTTTTAACAAGCCTTCCAGGTGATTCCATCACATGCTAAGTTTGAGAACTGCTGGTTTAAACTATAGTTCAGAAAGGAAACACCAATAGTTGCATTCATTAATTCACCAATGTACTCAACAAATATTTATGGAGTGCCTTATTATGTGCCAGGCACTGTTCCAGGCTGTAAGGACATGGAGGGCTATAGGACAGAAAGGTCCTAGTTCTGTTACTATCCCATCAGGATTTTTCTTTTTAGTACTTCTCATATGTCCCATATTAAGTTAATTATCAAATATCCTTCCAGTTGGTCAAGGCCAAATCCTTGGCATTATTCTTTATCTTTCACACGCCACATTAAGAAATCTTGTTGACTCCACCTTCAAAATATATCCAGAATGTGGCCTTTTCTTATCGCCTCTCCTGTCCTCAGCTTGGCCCAGGTTACTATCGTCCACAGTAACCAGGTGAGAGATGATGGGGATCTGAGCCAGGGTGGGGAGAAAGGCAGCGACAGTGATGGATAAAGCCTTGCTGCAGTGCAGTCGCCAGAGTGATCTACTCAAACACAAGTCTGCCGAAAACCTGCGGGACGCCACAGTCCACGTTTCACTAGGGGTAAAAGCCGAAGCCCTCTGAGAGGTCAACAAGGGTCTCCAAGGCTATGTGTGGTGTCTCTCCTCTGCCCCAAAGCCGCCTTCTGTGTGCTCTCCTTGCCCTGCTGTTTCTCTAGCCCACCAGGGAGGCTCCCAGCTCACGTCCCTCACGGCAGCACTGGCTGATCCCTTTGTCTGGAATCCTTTTCTCTTAAATATTCTCGTGGCTAATTCACACACCTCCTTCCAGGCCTGGCTCACCTCACTTAAAAGTGGAATCCCCTTGCTCACGGCCTGTGGATGACCCCCTCACCTGTTTTTCGTGGATTCCACTGCTCTTAACGTCAAAGGTGTGACACCGTTTCCGGACGCTTTGCCTGCCTTCCCCCATTCGAATGAATAGCTCCCCAACTACAGGGATCTTTGTCTGTCTTGTTCTCTGCTGTAAACCAACTGCCCAGAACTCTCTTGGCATGCAGTGGGCACTTGAACATTTGTCGAATTAAGGAATGAAATGTTTACTGTTGTGTGTGGCTGTTAGAAATCAGCTTACTCTTTAGATAGTTCCTAGATATTTATCTCAGGTTCTCAGGAATGTATTTGGCTACTATGCATCTCATTGACATTCTGACGCTTGGTTTACCTTACTTGGACTTTGGGTTAAATCCTTGGATTTTTGGAAGGTGATATTTTTCCTCTTTCTCTTTTCTGTGTGAATTCCCTTCCATGAGAATTTCTTAGTTATATTAACAACTAAAATGTCCTATTGTTTTAGGGAACATGCCTTTCTACAGCTTCTCCACTGAGATGAGCAATAACTGATTTACATATGTATTTCATCCATATACGTGTGTACATACATATATCACCATTCCTGGTTTTCAGAAATGTACAGACTTTTACCAAATGCGTGGCTTTGTGGGTCCCCTGAGAAGCCCCGTAGTCTACCAGAAATAGCCCGGCCACTGGGGCTTGCAGCCTAGGGCTGCTTTCCACTCTGGGCCCATGTTCCCTCATGTTCAAAATGTGAGCTTGCACGAGCTGATCCAAAGTGAACCGCTTCCCACCACTCTAATATAGCCATATTGCCCGATTTTTACTGCTCTGCCTTTTGGTGTGATAGACTAGGTTAATAATTCTCCTTGTGCTGAGCCACTTTTGCACTCTTGATTGAATCATGCCTGACCACCACATCTGGCACATAATTGTGTTCTGGAAATGTGTGTTGAAAGAGGGAGGAAGGAAGGAATGCCAGCAGAAAAATCATGAGATTTTGAATAGAAGGAGACTGGGCTGAAATCTAATTTCTACCAGTTATAAACTGTGAGAGTTAAGAGTCTCAATATCATCTTTTGAAAAGGGAGAGATTTACCTAAAACATTTATTGTGACAGTTAAATGAAATGGTCAGTGTGAAAGCTCTTTGCAAACTGTTAGACGCCATGAAAATATTATCATGATTGTTATTATTGTAACATGAGCGTAGGGACTCACTAAATTCAGTATGCTCTATCGGTACTACTAACTGAAAAGTGAGCATGAGGTTTTCCTACTATTCTTAGTCTATCACGTATCATTTGAATATGTTTGGCTTCCAAGAAAAACTCCCCCAATATCCACTGCTAAACCTGTTTACAAATATTATCAATATGTTTGCCAGGATGTCCCACTTAACGCGATCTCCTGCGGCCCTGTCACGAGAAATAAGGGCTTCCATGTTTTGGCAAGTGTTGTACATGACACACAGAAGCATTTCATACTAGCTAACCATTGAGCAACTGTTTGACATGGGTATTGGCATTTCTTGGCTCCTGGGTGAGGAATTAACAAAACCATGTCAACTGTGCTTAATAATTCACTGCCTTTTCTTTTCCATACAAGTCGCAGATGTGTTTTCATCAAAGGACATAAGTGGTAACTGTTAGGGTAAGATATTCAGCTTGGTCCGTGGAGATATCGTAAAAAGATAAACAGCTCTCATGGAGATATTTTGAACATAGAGCCAGGGAGCCTGGCTTTCTAAACCCCAACTCCCCTGCTAGCTGTGAGGAGCTGAGCAAATCTCCTAACACTTTTCACCTCAGCTTCTTCACCTCTAAGAGGAGCATTTTAGAAAAGATCTCAGGGGCGCTCCCAGCTCTGCTTCTGTGACTCTAGGTAATGGAGCGAAGGCTTAACACTAAGGAAACTCTCAAAACCATCCAAATCACAGTTAATAAAATTTAAAGACAAAATAGCAATATCACGCTAAGGCAGATTAAGCTAGAAGAGTGGCTTAATACATTTAAAAAGTAATTCATTGTAGAAAGGTCCAGCTACAACCTGAGAGCTATTCAAAAAGGGAAAAACTTCCCTGAACTTAAACTTGTAGACCTCTAACACCACCAAAAGCTGGAAAGGGGCGGGAGGGAGGCACTTAAATCCCAAGTTTTCCAAAACGAGGTGAAACAAATTCAGGCTCACGGTGAACCTCATTTTCAACGTGCACAGGCATCGGCTCCCACCTAGCACAGCCAGGCGCTGCTCGGCAGATGTCCTAAGGCAAAGCGTTTGGGCAGGAAGTCCGCTGTTCAGCAGGAGCCTGGAGCTTCAACTCCTGCCTGGTCAGAGGGGAGGGGTATCAGACAGCTGACCCCAGCACACCTTCTCCACTCCAGGTTGATCGGAATTGGCTATGCCCACAGTTCCACATACCTGCTAGTTTTGGAATTCACAGCTGCTCATTTCCTGGCAGTTGACAAAAGCCTGGAGCAAATATGGCTGAGAAGAGCTGAGGCAACGTGTGAGAACGCTTGATCTAAGCCCCTGACAGCCCGGAGAGATGCTGAGAATGCCTTGCACAGCTTGTTAGCTTAGAGCACGCAGCCCTTCAGTTTTGCATGCAGGTTTACAAAGTGGCTACCTAAGAAGAGGAAGTATGGAAACCAAGAGGCAAGCAGACAAAACAACTTGACTCAGCACCCTGATTTGTTCTCTCCTCCTGCGCTCTGAATTCCCCTTGATTTGGATGAAGATGCACAGTGTATTGGGAGGGGACATAAACCTCAGGAAGAGGCCAGTCATTCATTTACCCAACAAATATTCATTGAGCATCTTCTGTGTGCCAGGAACTGACCTAGGCACTGGTTCAAGCCTATGATACAGATTCTGGAACACTCATTTTTATTAAGCACGCTCATTATAGAAGGCTTATGCTAGCATGAACATCAGTAAGAGATACAAATGTGCAATACTCCAACACCAGTACACAACGTATTTGTATTTTGCTGCTAAGACATCCAGTGTCGATTAGAGAACCTTCACTTGCAAACTGCAGTTTAAATTCATATTGATTGTCCAAACCACATTTCAACAGCGGTAAGAGAAATCAAGATATCATTATGAGCCCTGCTATCCAGATGTGAGGGGGTACCTGAAATAGCAAGTGGGCAGAACACGGTGTTGGTATGAACAGCGAGTGCTCAGAGAAACCGTCCTTTGAGAAGTGATGTTTACACTGAAGTGTGAGAGGAGTTGGCCCAGCAAAGGCAGTGGAGGAGAACGCATGCTAGGTAGAGGGGGCAGAAGGTAAAGAGCACAGATTTCAAAGGGAGGGCAAGTGAGAAATGTCACAAGAAGCAACAGAGAGAGGGGAGGGGATGTGCAAGACGGGACTGGAGACCTTGTATCATGGGGGGACAACTAGGGAGATGACATCATCGGATTTTTATTTTAAGAAGACAATATTGGACTCCGGGTAAAAAGCACGCTTACTCTAGGCCCGGGGTTTGTAACCTATAAAAATCATCCAAAGCACATAAAATAGAGAAGACAGTCGCATCTCCAACAAATATGGCAGAGCCGCGACTCCTGACCCAAAGCCTAAATGGAGTATTTTCCAAGTCAGTGAATTTGGGATTAACTTGAAGAAGAATGCTGGGAGATGGCACATAAGCCCCCAGAACTCAGGCATGGTCAGGTTTCTCTAAGTGTAGATGAGGCGATCTGAATCACAAGTTGGAGAGCAGGACCTACCTTCTAACTGGGTGATCTGCTCATCTGAATGGGGCAATTAACAAAAACTGAGCAAAGAGATTCCCTCAGAATATATCCAGATACCGTGACATTGTACTGAAACTGTCAGCTGTTCCAGATTGTTCCTCCACCCCAGCCATGAACACTTCTCTTGAGCAAATAGCAGACTCCAGGAGTAGAATGAACCCATCCTAAAAGGACAGGCCAATTAAAAAGACCCACTGTGGGACATATGCATTGAAATCACAAAACGGAAAAGTATGAGGGAGGGAGCGGATGTAGCTCAAGTGGTTGAGCACCTGCTTCCCATGTATGAGGTCCAGGATTCGATCCCTGGTACCTCCTAAAAACAAAACAAACAAATGAAAAAACCAACTCTCATTGGGGAGTGGATGTAGTTCAGTGGTTGAGCACCAGCTTCCCATGTAATAGGTCCTGGGTTCAATCCCTGATACTTCCTAAAAAAAAAAAAAAAAAATTAGGGAAGTTAAAATTGCAAAATCAAATAAACTCACATCTGATATAGACTTATTGCAAGATATGGAGGGAAAAATATTCCAGAATGTGGAAGAAAATGTCATATACTTTTTCCACCCAAGAAATTAAAAACACAGCCCCCTGGAAAAGGAAGATGCACCAAAGAGATAAAGAGCTCAAGGAAGCAATTCTAAGACAGCAGAAAGGCAGAGCCGCTTTAGAGAGACTCCAGCTCAGAGAGAAACCTGCTCTCTTTGGGCTTTCTGCTGTGTGCAGCATATTTTCCCCTGGCCTGCCAGCATAGCTGATTCCCAAAGTTGTTTCTGCAGTAGCAAAAGCACTTGCAAGGAAGTGGTTTCTGCTTTCTCATGACCCTGTCTGGCCTCCAGACTGCACCCCTCAGGAACTAGGGGTGCCCTTCGCTTTGGAGACACTCTTCAATCAGGTGCCCAAAGTTCATGGTGCGTGATTGACATTGTTCTCTAGTATTCAGTAGTGATGCTACTTACTCCTACTTTTAGTTTCGCTTGATAGTTTCAGTTGGTTTCTTGGGGGAGTTTAATGTCTGTATGCCCAGTAATATCTTTCTCCCCAAGACCACCCCCCATATTGCAGCTTCTGACATCTGCTCCTGGTCCCCTGTTGTGGCAACCCCTTCACAGGGCCCTCTCAGGCTTGTTAAATTCAACATGGCACATGATCCTCACTCAGCCCAGGACCCTACTGGGTGCTCCTTCAGCCACAGTTTGGTGGCACCCTTTAACTGGATATTTCTGTCTTGGCTTCCATTTGGGGTTGAAAAGCTTGGGCAGATCTCGATTATTTACTGGGATCTTAAATTTTCTGGCGTTTTAAATAAGATCTTTATTTGGCACATATCTTAATCTTTTGTCATGTTTTCTTCAATTATTTTTCCTTATCTCTTTTCCTTTTCTTCTTTTATTTTTTTATGAAAGTATTCAACTTAGTTTTAAGATGCTTTGTGACCAGAGTCTGGTGGGAATCAAAGCTAATTTAGAAGCTGAAAGCTGATTTCTATAGTTCCCTGGCAGAATTGAAAGTGACTGAAAGATTCTGTCAGTGTGATTCAACCCAGCCATTCTGTAAAGCCCCTGGCAGGGGTAATGATGGGAAAGGACTCTCAGAAACAGCAGCCTCACCGCTCGTGGGTACAGCGTATCAAGACCACAGTCTTTGAACAAGCTTGTGGCACTAAGTCTAGTTGTGCTTGGGGTTGAGTTATGCCCATAGATAAGGAGAGAATTTTCTCAGGAATAGGGCAGGGTAGAGAAACCTCTAGCAAAGGAAAAGCTGATTCCAAAGAAGGGGGGTGGCATGTAAGGGGCAAAACCGGAAATTACTGGGTCCAATAGATAATCACGTCTCTGTTAGAATTGCTCCAGAATTATCTTGAATGCCAAGGAAAAGTGATTCACCCACCCCAGTGGTCTTGGGGCTCTAGACCGATGGTCAGGAGGATGTCTTAGTTTCCTAAAGCTGTGGTAGCAAAGTACCACCGACAGGGTGGCTTAAAACTACAGGCATTTATTGTCTCCCGGTTTTGGAGGTAGAGGTCTGAAATCAAGGGTTGGCATGGCCATGCCCCTTCTGAAACCTCTAAGGGAGGCTCCTTCCTGGCCTCTCCGTAGTTTCTGGCGTTTGCCAGCAATCCTTGCGCTTCCTTGGCTTATAGATGCATCACTCCAATCTCTGCTCCATCTCTCCATGGCCTTTCCCTATTCCTGCCTGTCTCTGTGTCCAAAGGTCCTCTTCTTATAAGGACGCCAGTCATTTGGGTTAGGGTCCACCATAATCCAATCTGGCCTCGTCTTAACTAATCACATCTTCCAAGACCCTATTTCTAAATAAGGTCCCACTCCCAGGCCTGGGACTTAGGCTTGAACATGTGTTTGTGGGGACACAATTCAACCTGTCACAGCAGATGACTAGCAGGCAAGCACTCTGCAGCACCTTGCTCCTGCCCTGGGATCCCAACAGGTGCCTCTGAATATATGACAGAGCAAAGCGTCTTCCAAGCACCGAAGCACTGCTCTCCTCAACGGTCCCTGAGAAGCAGCTGCACCAGATATGTGGACTGTGAGGAGGTCCGTAGTGGGGGCAGCTGGTCTGAGCTGGAGAGCTGACGTGACATCTACTCTGGCAAAGAAGGTGCTGACAGCAGTGGTTGGGGCACGGAATTGTGTTGACAGAAGTTGAGTCAGCAGACACTAGAGCAGCAGGCAGGAGCTTGCCTGAGTTGTCCCAGATCCACGCTCCTCTCCTGATGAACTTCCAACATACACAGCATCCTGCTAGTACTTGAGCAAATATGTGTCGATGCTGCCCACGACCCATGGAGGGTCAGCGGTTGGCTTTCTTGCTCTGCTACTACAAACAGCCTTTCCAAAACCTACCCGGAAAGACTGGGATTTTTCTACTCAGATGGGAAACCAAGAAACTGTAGGCTTTTTTCCCACATAGTCATTCATGTGGCAGCTATCATATTTCTTCAAATCTAACATACTCTTTATTGTAAGATACACAATTTCACTTACATTAGGAAAGAGAAATGCTGCCAAACAAACTATGGCATCCTAATGATGGAAGGATGCATCCTGGTTTCAGAGATGTTAAAATGTGTGTGTGGCAGGGGGAGAGGTGTGTATTTTTAGAATTGGTGATGACGTACAGTTGGTGCTGATTGCTATGCAAAGCATTGGACTGAGGGCAGCAGGCAAGACAGGCATCAAGGCTGGCCTCAAGGAACTTAACGTTCGGCAGAGAAGACCGATGCTGGAAAGCAGCTGCAGGTGTGATGAGGGTCTGGGGTAACATGGGGATCTTCTCCAGGGAAGGGACATTAAAGCTGAGGCTTGCTAGAGGAGCAGGACTTTGCTAGGTGAGGACCAAGGTAGAGCAGAGGGAGTGGCCCGTGCACAGGCAGAGATGAGAAGAGTCCACCTGAGCAAGGGCAACAGTGGCCAGGGAGAGAGTCGGGTAAGGGCCAGTCGGGGGGACCTCCAGCCCACGGTAAGGAATTGGGTTTTTGTAAGAGCGGTCAAAGGCCACAGGGAGGTTTTAAGCAAGGGTAAAACAAAATCAGATTGTGTGTGTGTGTTTGTTGTTGTTTTTAATCACTTTGCCTGCAGTGTGAATGTGGTAGGAGCACAGGAATGGGTTCAGGCACATGAGCTAGGAAGGTTTTGCTGCAATTCAGATAAGAGAGGATACTAACTGTAACAGAACACTGGCAGTGGGATGGAGAGAAGTGAGACTTCAAGACCTATTTTAAAAGGACCAGCAACTTCTCTGTGGTGTCTGATTTGGGTGGTGCAGAGGGAGGGGGCATGGAGGGCTCAACTGGCATCCAAGGAAACAAAAGTATGGACTAAAGAAAATTCCAGCTGCTGACTGGAGCCACTTCTGGTTTTCCAGTGCTGCCAGCACTGGAAATGAAGGTTCCACACACTTGGAATTTTCTTAAACCAAGATGCACTGCTGTATTGGAGAAAAAATGATTCCAGTGTTCCAGCAACAGATCTCCTCAAATGTATCTGTTAATTACTTCTCTAGATATTATTGCCATGATCCTAGCTAGCTGCATGTTTGTCAGCATAAGGTGGGTAGTTTTACATGTTGAACTATGCTAAAAATTTTTAAAAAGCAGTGAATTAAGGAAGCTTTTAGCCACAAAGTATTTCTAAGTTATTAGGAGGTATCAAGTGCCTGTCTATAAAGTGGGAGGCAACAGTGGTCTCATAGCAAGGACGTTGTTCTAGAAATATGAACTGGTTGAGCCCCAAGTCCTGCCTGGCTTTGGGCAAGTCATCCAGGTATATTTTTATATGTGAAATGAAGATAGCAGGCTCTCTCTACCTACTTCACAGGGTTGTGTGGAGATCAAATGAGATTTAGAGCAAATATTTATTGAGCATCTATTACCTACCAGGGGCCATGCCAGGCAGAAGGGGTGCCATGGTACACAAGAAAGCTATTGTCTCCATCCTTGAGAAGACCCTCATGGCAGAAAGGAATTTACATACCATAAATTTCTGTAGACATGTAAGGTAGTACTATCATCAAATATTATATTAGTAGTAGGAGGATTTCATAGCAGAGAGTTTGGGACTTTTAATCTCATTAAAAGCTAACTTTCAAAAAATGTAAAATTATATCTCAAGTATAAAATAAGCTCATGTTAAAGGTTTTATTCAACTCATTCATTAATGAGAGAACCAGTAAGATGTCAAAACCATTCCAGAGCACCTTTGAGAAGCTGGGCGTTTATGGACAACGTTAGGATGATATTGCTGAAGATTGCTGGGTGAGGTCCAAAACTGGCCAGAGTCCAGTACCACTGGGGTTATCTGTTCCACAAGACCAGAATCATTTGCATCTTTATCAAACAAAAATCTACAATTTGGACTCTTCCCCTACAGAGTTGGGAGACTCTAACCAATTGAAAATTAAAGCCCCACTGTGCACTGAAAGAGCACTAAGGAATTTCATGTGCATATTTCAAGTCAATTATTTTTCTGCCAATCTCACGTTCTCTTTGTTTTATTCCTCCACAAGGTCGCATGCAGACTGAAACCTTTTGGAAGGGTGAGATTAAGATGCATTTACGATAATTTTGATCTTGAGATCATTGCTGACACTCCGGTGAGTTGAAACAAATAAACTGGGACAGAATGTAACAAATAAAAATGGAGGTGAAGACCTGGGAGAATGATAATGAACAACTCAAGTAAACGAGGAATATTCAGAATTTTCCGAGTTGCGAAGCATATTAGTAGGTCACTATTTTATAACATGTCCTTCCCAAAGCTCCGTTGGAGCCTGCCATAAAACTTACATGGCACATTTCCATTCACATTTCAACAAATAGCAATGATAATATTCCCCAGATGTCAGCTGAGGCAATTCTGTCGTTTCAGATCTAAAATCATGTTGGCTGAGACGTTGCCCACTTCTATGGGACATTCAATGTCCTCTCCTCCCCCAAGATGTCTATGAGTTCTTGATAGCACAGCCATGTCCAGCTCTAGGTCCTTCTCCCATGGATATCTTATTCTCATGCGTAGCTCACCTCCACCTCTTCCCTCTACTCAGCACCTCGTGTGAATAGGAGACTTTGCTAAAGCAAGGTGAGGTGAGGGAGACGGTTTAGATCCCAGAAATGTGTAACAGGACATTAAAATAGGGTTCTTACTATCCCTTTTGTATGAGGCCCCAATGGCTGGATGAAAACTGAACAACAGTCTCAAAAATCTCCACATCCCAAAGCAAAGTGTAAACACTGTGCAGGTCTTGCAAAGAGGTGGTGGAAACCCAGTTTGCTAATTTTTCACCCATCACGCACCCTGAAGACATGAAGGAGTTGAAGTTGGAGAGAGACACTGAAAGAAACTCTTTGCCAAGAGTTGGGGGTGTGCTATGCTCCTCACCCCCACACCCCACAAGGCAGGGGTCAGGGTGCTTCCCCCGCCCCCCCCCCCC
>JAQZBX010017600.1:0-11720 GCA_029593785.1 Cabassous unicinctus | reverse complement strand
CATGAAGGGGGGGAGGGGAGGGAGGGTACCTAATGGGTGAGTATTCTCAGGGACCAGGTATGGCCACGTGGGAGGGAGCTAGCCTGGGGTCATTGTGGATCCCCCCGGGAGGACTCCCTGGAAGGACAAGGGAATGAGTCTTGTTAAGAGAAAAAAAAGCACTGGACAATGTTAAACAGGCAGGGATGACTTTATTCAGAGCTGCCTGCCGCAGGGAAGACAGAGCGAGCCAGAAGGCTCTCACAATAGGAGAGAGGAGGCGCGACTCCTCTCCCGCTTTTTAAGGACTGGGGTGAGCTGGTGGAAAGCTCTGGAGGCAGAAGTCACCCAACGGGCGTGTCGATGGCGTGGAGTTCTCTTCCGTGTCTACAGGTGGAGCATGCCCCGTCTGGACTCTGTAAGGCCCGAGGTGAAGGAGCTCAGGGGCCGAAAACCCGGGAGCAGAGCTTCTAAAGTTTAGTCGCGCTAAAGGGAAGTTATGGTGGTCTTGGTGGGTAACGCAAAGGGTGGGGTGTCCTTTATAACCCACGTCAAGGGGCCTCGGTTGGGGGGCTGTGGCCCTCATGAAGGCGTCTCTGAGCACCGGGACTCGGCCCGACTGCATCTAGACCAGCCGGGGAGCACCTTTCCTGACCCTTCCTTCTCTCTCTCCTCCCTGCCCGCCTCCCCCGTCCCAGCTCCAACCTGGGAGATGCCAGACGCAGCCCGGCGGGGCTGGGGGGGTGTGGGGGTGGGCAAGAAGTAGAAGAGCAAGGGGAGGTGGGGAAAGAGGAAGGAAGCGGACCCACCCCCGGCTCCCACGCTGGGGTGGAGCGTGGAGGGCTTTAACTTTGAAAAGTGAAGTTTCCACAAGGACGTTTCCAGTGGTCATTTTGTTTACTGAAAGGAGAGTGTCTTTGCGATTGAAAGTATCAGGACTTTTGACTATCGTCACCCATCACGCACCCTGAAGACATGAAGGAGATGAAGCTGGAGAGAGAGGCTGAGAAGGTAAGGGGCTTGGCGAGGCTCTCGTCCAGGGGCGGGGAAGGAGCTGGCTCTGGGTGCATGGGAAGGGGTGGAGGGAGCCTGGAGTGTGGCTTCAAACAGCCCCTTCGCATCCATCCTCGGGTGCTGGGGCTTTGGGGTGGGCCAGGGAGGGGCAGAAGGAGAGGGCAGCTGCCTCTGAATTTAGAGGTAAGGCCATGCTCTCCTGGGCTGCCCGAGGCTGCTAGTCTAACTCATTTTCTTCGTCAGTGAGGACAGTGGCAGCATGCTGGCTGATGAGGACCCCCGGCCAAGCAGCTCTAGGCACTGCAGGCCCTCTGAGCCCCCCGCCCCAGGGCCCTCCTGCGTGCTCCTCTGGGGCAGATGCCTCCCTGCCCTCTGGTGGGGCAGCCAAGGCTGCAGTCCCCGAAGACACCTACCCGGCGGGGTGACGGTCCCTTCTCCTCATCGGAATGAGACTTGGTTAGGGAGGGGAAGCCCATTCCGGCGAGAGAGGCTAGCGGCAGGGAGAACCCTGGTGGTCGGCAGACAGCTGCCCCCAACGAGCTCCACATCCTAAAAGGCGCTGCGGGTGGGAGGAAGTTAAGGCTCTCAAGACGGGGAGAGTACCCTGCTTATCCGGGTGGGCCCCACGTCGTCCCGAGGGTCTCTGTAAGAGGGAGGCAGGGATGAGGGAGATTGAAATGCTGTGCTTGGCAGATGGAGGGAAGGACCGCGGGCAGCCTGCAGAAGGCGGGAAGGGAGAAGGATCCTGCCCCTGCTGCCACCTTGCTTTTAGGCTTCTGACCTCCACGACCTCGGGTAAGAGGCTGACTGCGTGCTGGCTTAAGCCACTCAGTTGTGGGGTTTCGTCACAGCAGTGGGAAACCGACACAAACCCCTCGTCTTACTCACGGAAGGGAGCAGCCCCTTTCAAAGAGCGCAGCAACCCCCAGCTCCTTTTCTCCTGTGGGTGGGGGTACAGGTGGTAGGTGGGGAAGGGCGGGGGGCTAATTCTGGGCTCGGCACTGTCCATAAGCCCTTGCTGCTGTAGTTGGACCCAGCCGGCCCAGCTCCCGTGGAGAGATTAGGACTCAGAAAACGAGGCTCTTAGCGTCTTTTGTTCTTAGCTGCAAACCCCAACTGCAATCCCATTAGAGTTGCCGACGAAGATCCCCCAGAGACAGCTGTGGA
Source organism: Cabassous unicinctus (assembly GCA_029593785.1). Taxonomy (NCBI): domain Eukaryota; kingdom Metazoa; phylum Chordata; class Mammalia; order Cingulata; family Chlamyphoridae; genus Cabassous; species Cabassous unicinctus. Next base: position 9,560 of record JAQZBX010017600.1, on the reverse strand, counting down.
AAGGCCTGGGTTACCGGTCAGGTCTAGATTCCCTGCCCCAGCAGCACCTGTAGTTGTTCCTCCACACATCTGTCCAAACCCTTAAAAAATCCTTCCTATTTCTTGAGTTAAGATGCACCACTCATTTATTATCTGCTGGGTGAAGTGGAGCTACTGAGAAATAAGCCTGGGATGTAACCAAAAAGAGAAATGATGGAGAAATTCCTTCTCCGAGACAGTTCCTTTTTATAAAGGTCAGTTGACTGTCTCTGTCCCCTCCGTTTGCAGGTAGAAACTGCTGCTTTTAAGAGGGCAACATTGTTTATGTTTGTTTGTAAGCAATTCGAACAATAACGATTCCTTGAATTCGTTTAAATGTGCCTATTCCTCCTCTGTGACTAATTAAGGCGACTTCTGTGCATGCAGGAAGCTGTTTGGCATTTGCCCGTGTTTGCAGACCCGCTGTGTTTGAGGACTTGCCATTAGTGGATGGCGGGTGGACAGGCCAGCCGGCTTCCAGGGTTGTCTCCATTTCCAAGGTAGCTTGTCACCTCTCCGGCCAACTTCTAACATCTTTACATAATCCCCATAGAGCGTGTATGTTTGAAACTTGGCCTCATCTGGAGGATTAGAGAAAACATTGGGCGCTTCCTCCTCAGGTGGTTAATGAAGGCCCAGCTACGACAATAGTGCAAATTACTTTAAAACAGTTCCTACTTTTGTCAGCGCTAAAAATACTCTTTCATTTATATTTTCCTCCAGACTTGCTTTCCAGAGTGAAGAATTGAAAAAGCAAGGTTATTAGATTTATAATGCAACATGAAAATGCATCTATGAATTATAAGTAATGTACAATATGGATGTGGAATACAGTACATACTACAAAAAATAAATGCTTTTTTTTTCTCAGGAGGTAATTTTTTTTCCACTTGCGGATTTATATTAAAGCCACAGGGCCTGGCGGCGGGATCGATAGGCAGAGCTTTAATTGGGGCTCTCTGGTGATTAGCTAGATTGGCAGCTGTTGTCAATCAGCTTCTGAAGAAATTTCTGAGCCAATGATTAGTCTGCTCCTCGAGGTGTTAGCCCCCTCGGGGTAGTGTTAAAGCTTGGGGTCACAGGGGACTCTTAAGAACGGTGAGCTGTAATTTTCCAAGGTGCTGCCTCACCTGGTAACATGCATGCCCCAGCTTTCTGGCTGAGTCAACTCTGCAGGATAATATCATTGCATATGTTGGGTCCACATGATTTTAGAAGCAAAGCTATGTTCCAAGTCCCTGACTGCTTCTGTTCAAGTAAGAGAGTAAGCTCTTAACGGTTTTATGTTACAGAGTTGAAGCCCATTCATAAAGTAACAGTTCGTTGCTGTTCTTTTCTGGGGGGGAATAAACAAAGTTCACAAAATTTCTTTCTACTTGGCATACCGTATTCTCTTGGAAACGCTCTTTTTCATATGAATTAAAAATCCAAACTGTTTTTGGATTAATTTAACATTTTATAATGGCTTAATCTCATTAATTCAGATGCTACTAATTTAAATTTCATGATAATTCAAATAGGATTGGGCTAAATTTATTTTTTCCTCATCCTTGAATTATGATGAATAATGATAAGAAGTATTCTGTTGGTTACAAAATGAGCTGCCAGTATCTCATAAAGTTAAGCACACTTACTTAACATATGACCTAGCAATTCTACTCCTAGGGTATTTCTCCAAAAGAAATGAAAATACACATCCTTCCACCCAAAGACTTATACACACATGTTCATAGCAGCTTTATTTGTCATGGCCAAAAATCGAAAACAGCCAATCTGTCCATCAGCAGGTGAATAGGTAAACAAATTGTGGTATATCTAAACAATGAAATAGTACTTAGCAACAACAATGACAAAAAGAACTGCTGATAATGAGCATGAATCTCAAAAACATTAGACTGAGTGAAAGAAGACAGGCACAGAAGACTGTATACTGTATGAGTGCATTTGTATGTATTTCTAGAACAAGCAAAATTAGTCAACAGTGACAGAAAGCAAATCAGTGGTCTCCTGGGGGTAGGGATGGGAGTATCCGCTGGGTAGGAGCACAAGGAAATTATCTGAAGTGATGGGAGCGTTCTCTATCTCGACTGCACACATAGTTGCATGGGTATGTATGTTTGTCAAAACTCAGCACTGTACACTTAAAATGTGGGCATTTTATTGTATGCAAATTATACCTCAATAATTTGAATTTTTAAAAAGCGGCATGCTGGCACATATATCTTCATTATAACAAAATTCCTGTCTTACCCCTTGTGTCTCTCCATGCCTCCCCCTTTCCAATGTTTACTATTTTTAACAAAACCATTTCCAACATACGTGTGATATAGAGAATTCCAGCTGGAGTTCAACAGATATCTTAAAACACAAGAAAAAGAAGATTCAACCCTTCAACACCATAGCTAACAGGTCTCCAGTTTCTACTGATTCCAAATCTTAAATTTTTGATATCTTTATACTGCTGCCTAGCAGCTTCACTGCCTTCGTTTAGCTTTTAATGATCTTCCAATCAATCTCCTTCCCTCTAGACTCCATCCCTCCAATCCTTCCTTTGCTCTGTCACCAGAGAAACATCTTGAAACAAATTCTCTTACGTCACTTCTCTACTCAAAGTCCCGGTGGGTTCCATTCCCTGTAAGACAAACTCTTAACTCCTGAGCACGCTGGTCTGGGCAATCCACCGGGGCTTATCTCCATTCCCCTCTGCTTCACTTTCCATCTATACTTCAGACTTCATTGAACTTCTCACAGCAATCACAACATTTTATTTCACAGTTTTGTGTTTCTCTGTGTTCTGCTTCCTCTGCCTGGAATGACCACTTCAGCATTGTATGTCTGGTAAACACCCTACTTTTTTTTCAATGTCTTAAGGACAATCAGTGGCAATGGGACTAGAAAAAGTCTTTCAATCTTTCCCTCCTCTCTACTCCCAAAATATTTGTCCTATCCCTCTCTTAAGGCATTTGTCACCTACTTTATATTTTGGTTATATTTTTAAAATGCGTCTTATCTCCCTTTTCAGACCATAGATTTTGTGATGATAGTGTTACCAGTTAGGGATCTTTGGGTGCAAGCAACAGAATACTCAGGTAGCTCATAGCATGATGGAAGGAGTGGAAATAAAAGCAAACATTAGCAAAGGATGACAACCAGGCATCTCTGGGGAGCCCCTGACAGAAGTGTATAGATCAGTCATCTTTATAGGGCTCTGCTATCCCCCCAAAAAGGATTTAGTAGTTTGTTCTTGACTAAGACCAGAGGAGCCTCCAGACCATTATCTAGGTGCCAAAAAACAAAATGGCACCCAAGGCTCACAGCTGTAAGAAGCACAGAATTTGCAGGGGAGGAAGCAGACAAGGGGTGGAACTGGATAGGGCATTTGGGGAAGCTTGATGAAGACTCTGAGATTCTTAGGATCAAGATGTGAGCCTGTGATTGAAGTGGTGAATGCACAACTATGTGCTTATACCAAATACCATTGGTTGTGCACTTTGAATGGATTGTATCCTTTATTAATATGTAGCAATAAAACTGATTTTTAAAAAGATGGGATCCTGAGTAAACTGAGCTGTATTAATGCTGTTAATACTTTCGATTTATTTTCTTTAGTGTGTTAGCGAAGCCCCTTTGGGAAGTATCAGCCCATTTCAATTATGCTCAAGGGAAAGAGGGAGTTTGTGTTCCCAGGAGCTGATGGGCAAGGGCTGGGTGTGGTGGTGGCAGAGAGCCCCAAGCAAGACCAGATACTGGGAAGAGCAGAACCAGAGCGCAAAGGGCAGCCCACCCAGCCACTAGCACCCACCCACCTCTCACAGCTTTTCTGCCTGCCTCTAAGAGGATTCTGTGTGCATTAAGGGAATGGTTTCCCTTCTGTCTGTCTCCTCACATTCTTCTCCATCAGAAAGCTTCTTGGTACTGACTTTTCCCCCAGAGGATAAAGGTGACAATTTAGGCTGCCTTAGTCTGTTGTAAAAGGTCTCTAAGAGCCTTGTCCATCTCTGAAAGTGCTTTTTAGTAAGGCTGAGCCTAGGATTGCCTCCAGTGAGAGATTTCCCATCGGTTACACACTTGTCAGGAGAAGCATAGGCCTGGCTCAGAGAGTTCCAACTTAAATTTTCAAAAGAAGCCACTTGCTAAAGGCTCTGGGGCTGGGGGTGCCAGAGGAGCCACTGAAAATCAAACAAGCAAGCAGAAACTGAATTTGGCTTCTGCCATCGGGGGTAGGAGAGATGGAGATGAAAGCTGACAGGCTCCTGCAGACAAGGCCTCTGCGAGCAAAAGTGGGTGGCTCACAGACTGGAGTGGCACGTCCTGGAGCAAGGCTTGAGCATCCCCACCCGGGCCCGCAGACTGGGGTACTGGCACACAGGTCCTGGCACATCTTTGGGGTACAGCTGTAACCTCAAAGGACAACCATGGATCTAGCTTGCAAATCTCTCTCTTGTTCTAAACAAACATCACACATTTTATGGTCATGGGGGAGCCCTTGTGCGTGGGCTATTTTGGGGAAATCTTCTTGTCCTGGCTCTGTTATCAACAAGCTGAGTAAATTGAGTAGGTCACTTAATCTTTGGGGGTCAAGGATTTTCCAAATTATAAAATGGAAAGAGCTCATTGTTTGGTAGGAGAGGTGGACCTGTAAACAGCCATTGTGTATTGGGAACCCCATTGAAGGACAGGCTAATACATCTGAGCTGTGCTTTGAGAAAGGAATGAGAGTTTTCCAGAGAGCCAAGAAAGAAGAATATTCTAGGAACAGAAAGACATTCCTGAAGGACTAGAGGCAGGAAAGGGAGGGAAGAGACGATGAGGCCTGAGAACGGAGAAAGCAGTGGCTTCAAGGATAAGGGGAGGGAAAAGCTGGAGTTATTTTAGAAGTGGTCAGCAGACTTTGGTGCCCAGTCGGGGAGTAGGGGAGGTGAGAAGGGATGGAGGAGGCCTGCTGGCTCCTGGCTTGGGTGGCTGAGCAGAGGACGATTTAATTAAGCAACCAAAGTAGAGGAGGGTGGGGAAATGATGAAGCAAATCTCTAGCCTGTAGAAATGGAGGTATCCATAATTCAGCCCAATAGCATGTCCAACAGACAGCTGGATAAACAGGTCCAAAGCTCAGCGTTGCTGTTGAAGCTGGAGGTGTAGCCCTAGGCACCACTGCCTTTCGTTGACTTAGATAATTCCTAAGTTCTTCTAGATCTACCAAGAGGATCTATGATTCTAAATCTCGTGGAAGAAAAAGTTCAAAAATAGACCTTTTTCCTCTCCCTGGGCATATTATTCTAATAAGATACTTAGTATGTTTTTCTCTACTCTCTTTTTGTGGGGTTTATGTGCCAATATTGTATATTCATAGAATTCCTGCTCCTAAATCTCATTTTCTTGAGTGTACATGGTTTCTGTCAGCTATTAGCCACAGTATTTTGGACAATGTAGAATGGTCTCAGTCCAGATAATTAAACAGTAATCTCACTAGCACATCAATGATGAATCCCCAAAAGGCTTTGGAGAAGATGGGAGTAATTTGTTACCACTTTCTCAGCAATTACCAATGGCTCTCCATTTTATGTGGAATAAGGTCCAGGCACTTCGTTTTGGCATTCAGGTCTCAACATGAATTGATCCCAACCTGCCATTCTAAATTTACAGCCCCCCTAGAAATACGAGCAATTTTCCAAGCACAGCAACCACTTTCCTTCCTGCTCTGCACATAAGCCTCTAATGTCCATGGAATATCCTCATTTTCCTTCTGTACCTTGTAACTCCTACTTATTCTTTAATACCCAGCTCAAATTCCCCTTCCCCAGCAGGCCACCCACTCAGAATTAGACTCTCCTTCCAATCTTTGCAATGCTTATCAAATTATGCTTTTTGTGGAATTGTAGGTCTCCCTGTAGCCCACATCTCCTTGCTCCTGACACACATCTCCCCTGACTGTGAGCAACTCAAGGGCAGGGATTGGGTTGTCTTTATCTGTGTATCGTTAGGGCCTGGTATGGGACATGACACATCATAGGGGTGACAGTTAATTTCATGTGTCAGTTTGGCTGGCTTATGGTATCCAGTTGTTTGGTCAAGCAAGAACTGGCCTCACTGTTCCCTTGAGGGGATTTCATAGATGGATTTAAACCATTAGTCAGTTGATTGCATCTATGGCTAACTGCATCTACAATCAACAAAGGAGATTGCCTCCAGCAATGAGAGGAGTCTCCTCATGCAATTACTCAGAGACCTTAAGCAAGAACTAAGGATTTCAGCAGTCAGAAAGAAGAATTTCTATCTAAACTTCAGCTAGCCAGCTTCTCCTAGGGAGTCCAACGTCACTTTCACCAGAGTTTCCAACACGCGGCTTCTCCTGAGGAATTCAATGCCACCTTCATTGAGTTTTCAATTTATGGGCTGCCCTACAGAATTCAGACTTGCCAATCCCCACGGTCTCATGAGCCAATTCCTAAAATAACTCTCTTAATATTTACATACATATAATCGGTTCTGTTTCTCTGGAGAACCCTAACACAGTAGGTCCTCAGTATTTTAAACTTTGGATGCTTGGGCACCCTTTCCTGTCTTGTCTTTCCCGTTCGATAGCAAGGTTTGCTGGTAGGATTTGGGAGGATTTAGTGGCTGCTTGCCCCTCCAGGGCTATGGCAGGCAGCCTCCAAGGCGGCCCCTGGTGATCCCCACCTCCTGGTGTGCATGCCCTTGTGTAATGGCGTCCCCTGGAGTGAGGACTGGACTTAATGACCTACTTCCAGTGAACAGAATAAGGCAGACGTGATGGGGTGTGATGGGGAGACTGGGTCTTAAAAGGCAGCGTGGCCTTTGCCTCTCTCTCTCTCTCCCACTCTCTCCCTTTCTCTCTGCCCTTCTCTCCCTCTCTCCTTTCTCTCTCTCTCTCGGATCATTTGCTCTGGGGAAGGAGCTGCCATACCATGAGCAACCCTACGGCGAGGACACAGAGTGAGGAAACGAGGCCTCCAGCCACAGCCATGTGAGTAAGCTTGAATGTGGCTCCTCCAGCCCAGTCAAGCCTTCAGAGGGCTGCAGCCTGGCCGCCATCTTGTCTGCAGTGTCAGGAGAGACCTGAACCAGAAGCGGCCTCCCAAGCCTCTGGGTGCCTGGCTCTCAGGAACTGTGAGGCAAATCTGCTGTTTTAAGTCTCCACGTTTTGGTGTAACTTGCTAAATTTGCTTTTCTGATCATGGATGAAAATGATCCAGGAGAGGTTTACACTGATTTCAGCACTTTGGAAGGAGAGCTAAGCAGGGTGCTAAAATACTCGAGTCTAGTCTTGACTCCTCTGCCTGTACATGTCATGTCTCCTGTTTGGGCCTCAGTTTCCTTACTTCCAAACAGAGGTGGCAGTGTTAGTGCCAGGCTCCGATCTAAAACCCTTACAGAGCAACAGCACTTTACAGTTTGCAAAATGTCTTTAATATTGTGACCAAGACCTGGAGACTACAAAGACTGGTCCCCAAAACTTGAAAGTAAGGGAAATAAGTTTGGTTTCTTGGAGTTCAATTTCAAACTCAGCACATATGGATCAGGACAGAGAACTGCAAAATTACCTTAAAACAGTGTTTGAGGATCCTTCTGACAGCCTAGAAACTGAACCAAAATTATAACGACTTTCCTCTTATCAATGCATGATGGGAAATTCCACAAATGCTCATTTTTTAATGCATGAAAAGCTCTTAGAAGAGTCCTGGAATGTAGTAAGTACTCAAGAGATGTTACCTCTTATTATTTTTATTTTTATTTATAGCCAAGAGAAACTTAATAAACTAGGTAGGTCATTAAAAGATACCAAGATATGATATCCATGAACTAAAGGAGCATGTTATCAGAGTTCATCACTCTCACTCCAGGGTCCTAACAAGAAGTCTGCCTGTCACAAGCAGTGCTGGGCAGCACAGCAATTTCTAAGTATGCACATACAACAGAGCGTTAGAATTCCTGAAAGGCTCAGGCAGGAAGCTTTGTTATCAGTGCAGCATCAGAGCTGTCATGAGTTAGACATGGTTTTCAACTGCTGTTATTCTTGTTTTAATTAAGCACTTGCAAAATTATATGCAAGTCGTTTCCTTACTGGTATTTTTTGAGGTAATCACTACGTTGCTGTATTTTGAATATTATTTTGCTCCTCTTTGATTTTTACACCATATTCTTTGTCTATTGGGAAGTGGTAAAATGTGGAGTGGGTGAATTCTCAGCACTTTTGATCTGTTTAATGAGCCAGGGGAAAATGCTAAAGACAGTCTTGCCTCTTGGGCCTGTAAGGCTTGATCATCATCTAATTGAATGTAAGAACCTAGCTAAAGCAAGAATGTTTGAATCAGCAGTGAATCCAAGAAGGAAGCTGGTGGATGTAAGAGAATTCCAGAGAGTTACACTGCCAGTGCTGTCCACAGCTGTCCAGTAAAGACAGACCTTGGTCAACAGTCCCACTGGAAAGTATATCCCTCACATGAGGATGTACACAGAGGATTGTGTCCAATGGACTTAGAATATTCCTTTTCTCTTGGAAAATTCAACCTTAATGTGAGAGGGATGAATCTGACCCTCTCAGCACTGGCACGCAAATATTTGATTCTTCTAGCTAACCCCCGACCCTGACTCTGTCATCACCCAGTGATAATCTGATTGTGACATGACTTTTCATATAGGTCTGTAGAATGCTGGTCACACAGGTTTCAAGTATTTTGATTAATGTCTCCAAATAGTGACTACACTGGCGTTCTAGGCTTGTACAAAGTCAATATTAACTTTCTCTTTGGCTATTCCCTTAGCCGTCTAACTGGTCTCCCAACTTCTGTTCTTGCCCACTCATTTCATTGCTGCATTGGCCTGTAAAGAGATTATTTCCTGTACATACATCTATAGAAACATTATCTCATTTGACCTTCCAAGCAAATACAAAATTGCATTACCTCCATAAGCAAAAGAAGAAATTGAGACTCGTAAATAGCAAATTACTACAACAATCAAGAAGTTGGAGAGCTGGAACTCAAACCCAAGCTGGTTGCTGGTTTTGGACATTTAATAATCACCTGCTACTATATAGATGGTTTGTCCTGAACAGACAGTACCAGGACATTGAAGGACCTCATCTTGGATAGGTCATTCTCTAAATCTATTTACCTCTGGGATTCCTTTTCTTTGAAGCTGTAAGTTACCAATCTCTGTTCTGGAATTTTTACACAGAGACAAGGCATCATGAGAATCCCAGATAAGTTCCAAGGATTGGCTTTGAACTATGCCCTTTGGCCACAGCTTCTCACTTGCCCCAGCCTGACCTCTGGATTCTGGCTCCTCCCAGGTCCAGATCAGGTCTTGCTCCCTTCCTTTCACTTCTAGCATCTGCTGCTTTCTACATCTCAGTGATCCTCTGACTTCATTGTCCTAGCATCAAATAGTAAAAGATAAGGGGGAAAGAGTCATGCTTTTTGGTGGGGATTCCTAAAACCCCTGAACTCCAGCCCCAGAATCACCCCTATACTTCTTGCTACTCCTTTGTCCCATTAGAAGCAAAATTATTAGACTTTACTC
>JAQZBX010017599.1:0-35390 GCA_029593785.1 Cabassous unicinctus | reverse complement strand
AGATGTTTCATAATCCCCATTACCAAACACTCCCATCAAATAACTTCCACCAAAAGATATATACAAGAATGTTCATAGCAAATGTCTTCATTAAAGTAAAAACTGGAAACAACCCAAATGTTCAACAACAGAATGGATAAATAAATTCTGGTATTTTAATGCAATGGAATTATTCATAGCAATAAAATGAGTAAATATCATAGACAAAATACTGGATGAAAGAAGCTAGTCACAAACAAGTACATACAGTATATTCTATGTGACGATTACAGGCTAAACTCACCTTGGTGTTAGGAATCAGAGGGATTACTTTTGAAGCAAGGTATTGACAGGGAAGGAGCACAAGGAAGGTTTCTGAGGCACTGAAAATATTCTCTATCTTGATGTGGCTTTGTAAGTCCATGTGATAAATAAAGTCTAATAGGCCCAATCAGAAGCACCCATGCTAAGCCCCATGTCAGCAAAACCAAAATCTAAGTTTCTATCCCTGTAATTGCCTTGCTAGCCCAGAAAACAGACTTTCAATCAGCCAGTCGGCTATATCGCCAGCTTCCTATCCTCCTGCCAGCTGATGTCCTCATTGCTAAGCAACTGCCGGCACTAACCATTTTGGGAAACGTTATCTGTGTGAACCATTGAAGATTTCCTCCCAATGGACTCCCTTGTTCTTTCTACAAAAGTCCTTTGCTCTTTTTGTTCAGTGCAATTCCTCTCTACCTCGGGGTGATTGGAGTGTCCCCAATTCATGAATTGATTCAATAAAATCTCTGAGAGGTAACCAAAATTTGTTTCTTTTTATTTTAACACAACTCATTAAATCTCCTTACACTGCCATCCTGCATTTATTTAACAAACTGTACACTTAAGCTGTGTGCATTTTACAATATATATACATATATATGTATATATATAACCTTAACATAAAAGGAAAGTTTGTTTGAGGGATTTCCTCTCACTTCCCCTTTCTGCTCCCTCACCTTACACTCTAGGGCTCCATATCACAACTCCCTCCGATTTCCAGGACCCCCAGGGTGACCCCTCTGCTTACACTACAGTATCCATTCTCTGCACCTGGACAGCAGGATCTGGAGTTACTTAATTGAATGTCCCAAAGGGTCCCTTCTACTCCAAGTAAGACTAACTAATGTCAGAAAGAGAAACAATTCAACAGACTTTTTCTAAAAGTGTAAATAAATGTTAGGTTAGTATGTTCTTTCTGGGTTGCTTGCATTTTAAACAGGGATTCCTAGAGACACTGTTTTGACCCAAAGGAATAAATTTCTAGTTAATCTCCAATTGAAGACCAACCACCTAAAGGGTGTATGTAGAAACTTTCTTTGTAGCTCTCAAATCACATTATGCAGGAGTAAAGCATAATACCTGGACCAAATCAGCTTCAGTAAGACCAAAGTCAAAGGCATATAAAGAACCAAGTAGCTCCAGAATAATCTAAGTATCCTTGAAATAAATAACTGAGGCACTTCTCCAGAGTAAGAAATTAGAAACAGCCTTTCTTCCATTGTTACCCCAGTCCTGCTTAATTATATTTCTCATAACAGTTAACATTTTCACATTTTTATCTACATTTCTTCTCTTCAAGGAGAATGTGAATCCAATAGACCTGGGTGGTGAAGAGAACTGAAATGTTTTGGGCCAAATTCCAAAGGAAAGATCCCTATCTTTTACCCAGCTCCATGAGCTTTGGAATGAGACAGTCTAAGTTTGAATCCAAGGTCTGCTATTACTAGCTCCTCATCTTTGTGGCCATTAGTTAGCCCCCCAAAACCTCAGTTTGCCCTCTGTAAAACAGTAATAATGACTGCAGGATGGCAGTGTAGGGAGACTTAATGAGATGGCATATGCAAAGAAAGTAGGACAGAGCCTGGCACATGGGGAACACTCAGCAAAAGTTTATTTCTCTCCTTTGAGCAAGATTACTTGAATATCACACATACATTTTCCCTCTCCATTTCACCAGACAGCATAAATCCTCTGGGGACCAGGAGATCTCTTCTGATAAGAGACCACACCATGGTGAGGAGCTGAGGGGATAAAAAGAATTCCAAGAATTGATAATTCTCAGTGGAGTCATTAGGAGTAAGATGGAAATAGACTTTGACAGTTCTCTTGGATGGCTTGACCCTTAAAGCTCTTTAATATATTATCCTCCCTGGCGTATTTGATTTTAAAGGAGGATTCAGAAGATAATCAAAGGAATTAGTGTCCAATTGAATTTTAATCAATCATTTGATTCACTTCCCTTAACCTGCTCCAGGAAACACCTGCCTTGAAGTAACACAGACTAACTCTGCTGGGGATTGTCCACAGAATTCAAGTTCTCCAGCTTCTTGATTCATAATCTGCTCCTCCAACCTAGGATGGAATGTGGTATCCTCATTCCTTGACATAAATGCCATAGCCTTATTGTAAAACAGCAAATTAAAGATATTGCAAATACTACAAAGATTAAATGAAAGGAACACAGTGTTGAGACTGCTTGGAGCCTTGTGAAAATGTGGCTGCTGATTTTTATGGATGAAAATGTAAAAATCATTTCAGTAAAAATGCATCTCCCTTTTGGCGGATTAGCCCTACTGTCCACGGGGAGTATACAGTCAGGGTTAATTGACTTTCCAATAAGTGAAAGTGCTGATCCCATCTAGGATATATCAGATTTTTAAGTATTGGCCTTGTGCTTTTATATCCTAGTCAATGATATCTCCCTGGATGACTTAACACTGTTTAAACACATGAATATTATAGCCTTCTGCCACTCATGGATCCTAATAGTCTTTCCCCAAGATAATTTAACCTTCCAATTCACAGGACTATATTTGCACCATGGAGCCAGTCTTTTCTTTTTCTCATAAGTTCATAAGGTCATACTTTCCCAATTTTGGTCTTCTCAGAGGCTAATACCCATCAGACAGAAAGAAAGCTGCTGTTGTTTTACTTATGGGTTCTAATTACAATAATGTGATCGATTATTTACCATGCCCTAAGGAGTATAAATTTCAAGTTGTTCTAGGATTAGAAATTACAAATAACTCATTAAGATACCATTGACTCATCTTCACTTCTTTGACACTGTCAAAAATTCTCCATGACCTTCTTATTATCAGTGTAACTTCATTTATATCATGAACAAAAACTTATCTTAATGAAAAGAAAGCAAAGCAGACCAGAAATGAAATGCATGAAATGCCAAAATGTTAAATCACTATTTGCTATCTTTTTGCCTTCTTTTGAAATGTTCTCACTAAATATTTAGCTGAAAGTTACATTTTACAGGAAAAAAATTGGTCTATGAGCACGCTGAATCCCACTCCTCTTGCCTATTCAGTAACCTCTCTTGCCTCATCAATTTTCCCTCTCTCCTGGATCTTTCTTTTCCACGCACACACATGCTGTTATTTCTCCCATCTTGGAAAAGTAAAAGCTTCACTTGGTCTTACTGCCCTCTCCGACCATTTTCTGCTTACTTCTGGAGCAAGTCACCTCAAAGGCGCTTTGCACACTCCCTCCCTCCACTTCCTCATCTCCTATTCTCTCTCTAGCCCACTCCTATCAGACTTTCATCTCCTCCATTCCAGTGAAACTTGCACTGATCACCACCAACTTCCATATGGCCAAATTCAATGGTCAACTCTTGGTCTTAGTTGATTGCCCTTCCCTTTTAAAATACTTTCTCAGTTTGGCTTCTAGAATATTGCACTTTTACTTTTCCTCCTACTTCAACTGGCTGCCCCTTCTTGACCTTCTTCTGAATTCCCCTCATTTTCCCTACCTCCAAACGTTGGAATGCCCCAGGGCTTAGTCTTCAGCCATCTCTTCACTAATTACATTTGTTCTCTAGAGGATCTCACTCATCCAATGGCTTTAAATACCATCGACATGCAGGCAACTCCAAAATGTCTCTATTTCCAGTGCTAACCTGAACTCTGGATTCACATATTTAACAGGCCCACTAAGAGGCAAACTAGTCACCTCAAACTTAAATAAAAAACTAAACTCTTGATTTTTTCCTCCCAAGCCTTCTCTTTTCCCAGTCCCTACTCCTCCCCTGGTCTCAGTAAATGGCATCTCCTTTCACTCAGATACTCTAGCCAGAAACCTGGGAGTCACTTTTATGTCTTTCTCCTGCACCCTGACAGTCAATCCACCAGAAAGTTCTATTAGTTCTATTTTTAAATTATGTATCCAGAATCTCACCACCAGCACTCCATCTCAAGCCACCATCATTTCTCACATGGACTCTTCCAGAAACCTCCACAGTGATTTTCCTACTCATATCTTGCTTCCCTCTAGTCAGTTCTCTAGTCATCAACCAGAAATATTCTTTTCAAATATGACAAATCATGGCATTCCCCTGTTCAAAACTGTCCAGTGCCTTCCCTTCACACCTGGAATATAAACCCATATCCATCCTGTGTTCTTCAGGTTCTGTGCCATGGCTGGCTACATCTCTGCTGTCATCACATCTCCCACCACTCTCTGCAGCCACTCATCCTCCTTGATGTTCTTCAAACCCTCTGTGGTGGCTTGGAACAATGTACCCAGAAAAACATGTACTTCAACTTTGTCCATTCCTGTGGGTGTGAATCCACTTTACATAGGACCTTTTGATGAGGTTGCCGCAGTTAAGGTGTGGTCCAGCCCAATCAGGATAGGTCATAATCCTACTACTGGAGTTGTTTATAAGCAGAATGAAATTCAAACACACAGAAAGACACACATGGGGGCAGCCAGAAGCTGGAAATCAGAGGAACTCAGAAGAGAAAGGAAATGAGGAGAGGCTGCCATGTGCATTGCAATGTGACAGAGGAGCCAAGGACAAAGGATTGCTGGCAGCCAGCCCCAGAACACCACAGTTTTCTGGGAGAAAGCATCGCCTTGATGATGCCTTGATTTTAGACTTCTAGCCCCAAAACCATGAGCCAATAAATTCCTGTTGTTTAAGCCAGACCGTTGCATAGCATTTTTTTAGCAGACAGGAAATTAAAACACCCTCTAAGCACACTCCCATCCCAGGGTATTTGCATCTGGGTTTCCCTCTCTGAATATTCCTCCCCTAGAAATGAGCATTTGTCATTTCCCCCTTTTTTTTCTGGTCTCTGCCAAAATGTCACCTCCTCATTGAGTCCTTTCTTGACCATCCTATTTAAAATAGCACCCCATCTGTCATTCACTATCCCCTTCCCTGCTTCATTTTTCTTTACAACACTTACTTCTTAGCAGTGACTTTATATTATATAGCTATTCATTTATTGGTTTACTGTGTCTCTCCCTGACTTTCTAGTAAACTCCATGAGAGCAGGGACTTGGTTTTGTTCCCTGCTGTATCTCCAGCACTCTGAGCAGTATCTGGCATGTAAGTGCTCAGTAAATACTTGTCAAGTGACTAATTACTGTCCAAATTCATTCTTTCAAATGATTCAACACCCATTTATCTTATGTAGCACAGTGCTAGGCAAGCATTAGCCTTAGCTCTCAGGAGCAGGATGGCAGGAGCTGCCTGAGTCATTTACGATGCAGCCTGCCAGGATGAAGGTTTGAGCTGAGGGGAAAGCAAAATGGAGTGGAGGAGAGGGAAGTGGCAGCAATTCTAATTTGTGTCTAAACCGGGGAATTGCAAATGCAGTCTGGTTTGAAGCAGTGCTTAAGATCAGGGTGCAAAGTAGGTGGGAGGGCTTCTTCAGGGCCGGGTGCATAACTGTAGGGTGAAGAATGGAGACACTAGGACTCCAAGTACCAAATAAGGTTATCCAGGGGAACCATCAGATGTTCTGTTGTCAAAGAAAATTTTCAAAGCCCACAGGAGACCAACACCCTTGATTTCAGTGGAGGATCTTGCTTAATCCAGTGTCAGATGTGGGGACAGGACTGAAGCAAGGACTGAGGGGCATGCAAAAATAAATAAAACATAATCTCTCCCTTCAAAATGCTTGTAGACTTGCATGAGATAAGACACAGACAACAGAAGTAAGCACATTACATATCATGCAATGTGCTCAGGAGCGCCATAGAATCATAGCAAATTATATCTGCAAAGGAGGCTATTTATGGCTTGTGTTTAAATATAGAACTAGCCTCTTGGATACAAGGAAAGGAAGTATTTACCAGTCACATATATCTTCATCTGCAAAATGTAGGGTTTAGACAGAATTCTTTTTTTTAGATTTCCTTCCAGTTCTAAATTTTTATGATTCTTAAAACACATACATGTATCTCTATATCAATATATGTACAGATGTAGATGACAAAATCCATTAATTTGGACTTTGTTAATTTGGAATTTTATGATTAACCATCAAAGTCAGGTTGGTTAAACTTTACTTTTGCTCTATCAGTGACATTAGTAACCGGTTCAACAAACAGAGGAAAGGACTAATAAAAGGAATGCTTACCAACTTTAAAGAACACATTGTTTCCAAAGCCTTTAGAACTCCTGTATGTAAACATATAGCTGCAGTGGATGTCAGCCATTTGAACTTTTGTTTTGGCACACTTTGTACAGACTCTGAGTTAGGGCCCTCTGGAGAGCAGAGAGTTAACACACCACACCTCTGCCTTTCGCATCACCTCAAAGCAACAGGCAATGAGCCAACTTGACTGAAGGAGAAGCAAGAGGAAATCATCCACAAAAGCCTGGTGGCCTAGCAGATTATGCCCTGGGCCTCCTATGACTCCTTGTTCTGGTAATAAAAAGTTCCTAGTGCAAAGCATGTAACAAAGAAGATGCATTCTTCCTTATTAATAGGTTATTATGTAAAATTCATTCATTCCAAAAGATTCCCCAAAGGCCTGTTGTGCACTAGGCACTACTACATATCCTTGCTACATTTTATATTTTTCTTTTTGTTCAGTGTTTTCTTCACCCAGAGCTCTTGAGAATATGCTATGCATATCTCATTATTTTACAGTTAACTCTAATGGGAGTTTCAATTTTCTTACCTCAAAAGGGTGCATGTGAACCTTACAGGCAAATAGGGATGTTTTATATATATATAAAGGAACTAAGGTAGATTAGGAAATACTGAAAATTTGCAAAAACTTTTAGGACTAAGGTCAGAAAAGGTAAAATTCAGAAGGAGATGAAAAATGAAAAAATCCAGGAAGGGAAGGGAAAAGCAGTTTTTAAGTATATCAAGGAAATGGAGAAAGCTAAAAGCAGGAGTTTACACTTGATTAAATTAGGAGAAAATGAAAACAGGCAAGAGTTGCATCCCTACTATGCTTCTAACTTCAATAACATGGGACAAGATGCCATCAATAGACTGAATAGTGAAGAACCATGTGGAATTGGGCATCAGCTCATTCATTCATTCATCCATCCATTTATCTACTCATTTATTAAAAAGGCTATTTGTTGAACATTTTGCTTTCATCATACACAATATAAGGTCCTGGAATTGTGCAAGACATCACTTTACCACCATCAAATTCACCACCTAACAGGGGAGACAGAGAGCTAGGTAAGTTATTTTTAAAAATATGTAAAATTGCCTGAACAAAATTTAACTCAAGCATAGAAGTTATGACAATGAATTTACCTGAGGGAATCACTGATGATATTTGAACTGAATCTTGAAAGAAGAGTTGGGGTTTACCAATTAAAGAAGGAAAGAACCAGCATTCCAGGCTGAGAGCACAGTGTGTGTGAATAAGGTCACTAGTTCTACACTACTAACAGTGGTGTGACCCTAGTAAAGCCACCTGGCCTGAGTCTTAGAATTGGTGCAAGTAGAATCTTAAAGTAGATGATTTCTAAGGCATGCCCAGCTCTAGCTTTCTTGCCTCTACGTTGGGGTTTCAGTTTGCTCACCTGAAAAACTCAAACTTGATATGTGAAATCAATTACAGTTATTTGATTTTTTTGATATACATAGAAAACATGGTTTTGCTGGAAAATTATTAGTGGACCTTGGAGGGTCACAGATAAGAGGGCTTGTCAGGGGCGACCTGCAAACTTCTAGCAGTTGAATTTGAAATCACAAGTGGAAGAAACTTTCAGGTGCTGACCTCAGTTCCCTTCTGACCATGTCATCATCTCTCTTCCCCAGCTAGATGTTCCTAAAAATATCTTTTTAGGTATCATTGCTCCTGGCTTGCCCCAGGCCCAGGATCCCCTCTGTTTTAGTTTGCTAAAAGCTGCCAGGGCAATATATCAGAAATGGGTTGGCTTTTACTATAGGAACTTATTAGGTTAAAAACTTACAGTTCTAAAGCTGTCAAAATGTCCATATCAAGGCATCCTCAGGAGATGCTTTCTCCTTGAGCTGCAGCTGTATGGTATCAGGCACATGGTGGTATCGGCTCATCTCTCCCATCTCCTCTGGGCCTCATTGCTTTCAGCTTCTGGCTGCTCCGCCCATGACTTTTCTCTCTCCTGGGTTTTTGGATTTCAAGTTCTGGAGGCTTCTCGTTGTCTCGGTAGCAGGAGATTTTTGTTCCTCTGTTTACTGCCTAAGCCAGCTGAGCAACAGTGCTAAATCATGTAGGTAAGTATGTAGCCTTGATATGATACAATGAGACTGGCACTTTACTTCTGCCATTTTTCTCCCCAAAACCTATATAATTCCAGTCTAATCATGAGAAAAACATCAGACAAATTCCAGTAGAAAACAATAGGCCTGTCTTAGTTCCTCACCTGCTAAAACAAATACCAAACAATGAGTTGGTTTAACAACAGGCATTTATTGGCTTATGGTTTCAGAGGTTAGAAGCTTATTTGCTCCCTGGGTCAGTATGTTCTGGCTTGTTAGCAATCTTTGGGGTTCCTTGATTTTTCCAGTACATGGCAACACACATGGTGATGTCTTCTCCTTTCTCTTCTGGGTTCTGTTGACTTCCAGCTTCTGGCTGCCCCCCATGGCTTCTCTCTCCATCTGACTTTCACTCTGCTTATAAAGGGCTTCAGTAATCCAGATTAAAGCCCAATTTGACTCAGCTGGGACCACACCTTAACTGAAGTAACATCTTGAAGAGATCTTAATTACAATGGGTTCACACCCACCAGAATGTGGACCAAGACCAAGAACATGTCCAAACTGGGGGACACAACTCAATCCACCACAAGATCTCATCAGTACTCCTCAAAACTGTCAAGGTCATCAGAAACAAGGAAATTCAGAGCCAAGAGGAGCCTTAAGGACACATGACCACTAAACGCAATCTGATATCCTGGATGGATCCTTAGGTAAAAACTAAGGAAATCTGAATAAAGTACAGGCTTTAGTTAATAATAATGCAATAATATTGGTTAATTAATTATAACAAATGTACTGAACTAATGTAATATGCCAATAATAGAAGAAACTCTGCGTGTGTATTTGGGAACTCTCTGTACTATCTTTGCAATTTTCTATAAATCTTAAAAACTATTCTAAAATGGTTTGTTTAATTTTTAAAAGCATGAGCCAAACCTTTCATCACACACAGCAGTAGCCAGAGCCATGGGGAGATTCAAGGAAATGTCAAAATATTATTAAACACCTACTAGAAAATTAGATAGCAGAAGGGAATAGTAAAGAAATAGGATTTTTTTCAATCTATCAAAGAGAAAGACAAAATGTGGTTTAAGATAAGTTTCTTTTTTCATTTTAAAAAGTATAGTTCATTAAAGAAAATATAGAAAAAGTACCAAAAAAAGCAGAAAAAGGAAACAAAAGCTTTCATAATTCTACTATTATTAATATTTTATTTTCAATCTTAAAATATGTATATAATTTTCTGTATTTTTCATTGTAACATTATGTAATAAACAATTTAATTTCTTGGGAGTTTTTCCCTTTCTTAATAGAAGCTAAATCTTACATATAGAAAATTTATTGGATTCATTCTACATTTTAGACAGAATTAATTTAAATAAAAGTGTATTATATGATTTCCTAAGATTATATGAATATCCAAAACCTGCTCTATTTATCTAGGATGAAGTAAAAAACCAAAGGGAATGCATGTAATATTATGCAGGAACTTAATGGTCTATCTCTTGATTTCATTTTGATGAGGATATAATATTTAAGAAACAAAATGGGAAAGGGGAAAAGTTCATTGTCAGGGAAAAGCCAAAGAAATAAGAGGTATGGTGCTAAGAGTATTGGAGTTGGAAAAGGGCTTAGGGGAATTTAAGAAGGGCATGTGTGTGTTTAAGGAGTGATGTATGAAAAACTATGAAATGGAGAGAAATGAGATTATGAGGGATAATCTATGTTGCAAATGTGTATGGTGTGTTAACATGTTGAGAGGGGAGAGACTGTGGTTGAGATTATCAGAAAAGGTGGGGAGCATTAACACTATTAAAATCTCCATAGCCATCTTCTAGGTAGGAATTTGCATTTGGACAGCACTATTTCTTAAGATTTGATACAAGGGCTATTTTCAAGTTGGAAAAGTTTGACACCTTAAAATTCAGTTTGATTGAAGGGACTAGAAACAGCAAAATTCTTGAGTAAAATTCTTCACCCAGTGCATGAAAGTATATAATGCACAGAGTATTTGCAAAGGAAAAGACAAAGGAAGACAGATTGTGATCTTTATGCTGGTGGTAGAGCTTTGTTAATGTACATTAAAGGCCAGTTCCACGGATGTTAGCAGAAGACATGAGACTCCTGGGTCAGAGACAAAAGACTGTTACTCACATTCAGTATGCAGCATGAACGTCGCGTGTGAGTTGGTTCCCCTTGGCCCTAAGTCTCATGGGGACAACACATAGGTGCCTAAGTAGATGCTGCGTACACTGTAGCTTAGTGTCCTAGCTTAGGAACACTTAGCTTGGAGAATTCACCATTTTTATAAAAAGAAGTAAGGAAGCCTGCTCTTTTTCCCAGAGGGAAAATTTAATTCATCCCTAAAGGTTACTCCCTGCAAACACAACCATGAGAAATGGCATGGATAAAGAGTGGTCAGGGCCTTACATTCTTGGTGTGCCTAGCAAGAATGTGGAGGGATGTTCAGGGCCCACAGCTGATTGCCTTTCCCAACATGCACAGTAAGACAAAATCAGCCTACCTATAAATTTCTACTAATTAGTTGTGTTTTTTTCCTACCCTTTCAGCATTTTGTCCTTGAAACATTTGAAATTGCCATTGAGTCCTATTGCTATTGAGACTTCTTTTCTCTAAGCTGATCCCTTTGGCCACCATTTATATGACCTGGCTTTGGGTCTCCTCATCATTAATATTGCTTTTCTCTGAACTGTTTAAGAATTCTCAAAATGGACTACAATACTCCAAGTATGTTCTAATCACTTCAGAGCAGAATGGAAACATTCATTTTCTAGAAGTATACCTCTCTTATGACAACCTAAGATCCCATTAGCTTTTTTGGCAGCCCCAATACTTCCCCCTGGAAGACCACAATTTTTATCAGAAATTGCTTTAAGTCATATGCTTCTATTCTATACTTATGCCAGAGGATGGAAGTGCCATCAAAAATAACTCCATGCAGTTTTCATTAAAGGAATCATCATACCAACTGGATTCTATTTAATACAATGGAAAGTATCAGGGTAAATTCCTTCTTTTAATATTTGTTATTTAGCAGTCTTGGCAGAAAAGTTTAATTCCATATTGTTGTCTATTTTGTGAATTATGGATTATATAAATGGCATGTGACTCTCATATTCTTTGCTTAAACAAGAAATCCAACAGTCAGAGGTTTTGCTTTTTTGTTTTTCTTCCTTCTAAGAATATAGGAGAATAAGGAATTGCCAATATTTTTCTTCTATTTTAACAAAGAAACTGACAACTATATATACTTTTCAAAACAGATATGTTAATTTAAATATTATTACAAGGGCAAATGGTTTAATTATTTACATTATGAATAAATTTCAGACATACAGAAAAGTAAAGAAAATAGTACAATAAGCTCCAAGATACCTACAATTTGGATTAAAAGATTATCAAGATTTTGCCACATTTGCATTATCTGCCCTTTTTATGTTTCTAAAATACTTCTTTTACAAAGTATTTTATAGCATCTCTTAGCACATCATTTCACCCCTTCATAATTCAACATGGATCTCTTAAAACATGGGTATTTTTTTACTTAACTACAATGCCATTGTAACACCTAACAAAATTAACAATAATTCCTTACTATCACTTAATACCTAGCCTATATTCAAATTTACCCAATTGTCTCAAAAAACATTGTCTTACAGTTGGTTTTTTCCAATTGAGATCCAAACTAGGTCACTCATTGCCTAAGATTATGTCTTGTAAAATCTCTTTTAACCTAGAATAGTCTCTCTCCCCTTAATTTTTAATTTCTTGCCACTGATCCATTATAAAAAATGGATCAATTGTCCTAATGAATGTTTCACACTCTGAATTTGTGGTATCATTTAACATATTCCTCTCTCCCCCATATTTCCTATAAATTGGTAGTTAGTAAGAGCTTGGTTAGATTCAGGCTCATCTTTTTTGGAAATAACATTTCAGAATGGTTCTGTGTATTTCCTATTCCAGTGTATCAGGAAGCAACAATGTCTCATTTTGATTGATCAGTTTTTCATTTAATTTTCCCCATCAGTTTTTTATTTAGTGGTTTCATCCACTGATGCTCTTGCATAATTATTTCCTTAGGGGGATGCAAAATGGTAATTTTTCCAGTTCTATCATTTTTAACACATTTTAGAATCATGTTAAGGAATTATCCTTTGACTTATTTTATTGAGGCTTTTCCTCCCTCCCTCTCTTCCTCCCTTCCTCCCTCCATCCCTCCCTTCTTTCTTTCCTTCCTTCCTTCTTTCTTTGACAGGAATGTGTGTTGAATTTGGCCAAGCCTTTCAATATCTATGGATATAGTCACATGATTTTTCTTCTTATAATTATTAATATGATATGATGAATTATACTAATGAATTTTCTATTATTAAAGTCTCCTGGCATTGCCAGAATGAATCTCATTTGCTTATGTTATTTTGTTTTCATGGATTCTGGATTTTATTTGCTAATATTTTATTTAAGATTTTTGCATGGATATTCATAAGTGCGAATGGACTGTGATCTTTTGGGGGCAATCTTTATCAGGTTTTAGTATCAATGTTATATTTACTTCATAAAAAGAATTTGTAAGTTTTCCTTCTTTTTCTATACACTGAAACAAAGTAGCATAGACTTTATCAGATCTTCAAAAGTTTGGTAGAATTCCTTGGTGACATCAAAAATGCCTGGAAGAATTATTTGTGAGGGAGTGGTAATGATGGTACAGGAGCAGATTTTGGTGACTTTTCAGGGTTTTCAAAGTATATTTGCATAGAACCAGACAAAGTTATCTCATATTTTTTCCTCTGTCAAAGATTATTTGCTCTGTATTATTTTGTATTTTGTGAATGTGTCTACTTTTATTGAGTTTTAATCAACTTATTCCTTAATTAGCCTCTTTATTTTTCTCTTTTATAACTCATTATTTTCTGCCTTTATTTTTAATTCTTTCTGCTTAATTTTAGTTTACATTCTTTTTCCTTTTTTTAAATATTCTTTTGAGATGAGCATTTAATTCACTATTTTTATTTTTGTTGATATAGGTATATAATGTAGTGAATTTACCTCAGAACACTGCTTTAGCTATACCACATGGATTCCGGTGTATTTATATTACCATTATTTTCTGGAAATTAGCAGTCTTATTTTGCAATCCCTTTCATTTTCAGCAACTCTTCTCAAAAGGTTGCTCATCTTGCTAAGGTCCTGTTGCAGCTGGTGATTTGACCACACCCATCCATATTCGTATTCTGGAATTTTTGAGGCTTTTGTTGAAGATTCCATCTGTTTGTGTGCGTGCGTGTGTGTGTGTGTGTGTGTGTGTGTGTGTTCTTCGGGTATCTTGTTCGTATGCTTGGTTTTCAGTGAGAGTTTTGAAGTTATGATTCAAAACCACTACTATAACCACAAATCTGGAACTTTCCCCCAACAAATTATTTAAGAAGAAAACCAGTCAGAATTGCAAATTTTAAAAAAAGAGATTTAAAGTTATTGTCTTAGAACATACTAACAATTTCTAACATCTGGTTGCCTTTACAAGGGTTTCTTGTTAGAAACATTTGCAAGGATGATTTTATAACCCAGATTATCAAATTTTCTTTTGCAACTAGAGAGAAAGAAGGAATATTTTCTTTCATTATGCTATTTTTTTTTATTTCTTTCACTGGCAGATTGAAGAGCCTACAGTTTCAGGGCCAAGAACAGAAACCACAGTTTCATTGAGAGAGAAAAGCAAGGTTGAGAAGGTCAAAGCTTACATTATGGAAAATGATGGATAGAATGAGAATTTTAACAAGTGAAATCTGGTGCCTATACTCTTCCAACTATATCTTCAACCAAGCATGCATTTTGGAAGGGCATCACAGGGCTGAGCAGAGATGACTACCCAGCCATTCTGATGAGTAAGATCTGCAATTAATTGTTGAGTAGTACCACAGGCAAATTTCCTTCATGTAATTTAAATATATGTGATCATTAGAGGTTTATGAATTAAAATTTACCTAAATAAAATGGATACAAAAGATGAAAGAAAAAAGATAAAGCAGATATAGATTCTTTCAATGAAAACCTCCTTTAATTCTTTGAGAGTCAATAGGAAAACTTGAGCAGTGATTTCTCAGGATATTATATGAAGTTGTAAAATGAGACTTTTCCTGATATAGAGTCTTTGTTTAAGGGGTAAAAGCTCAGAGCAATGGGTATCAAATGTTCCCATATTCTTGAGAAGAACCAGGTACAAAAAGCAGCACTGGCTAAGAGGTCCCCTACCACCATCACCACCACCATTGACACTTCCTGGGACCCCTAACCCATCATTTACCCAGAGAGACTTAGGTTCAGGGGGGCAAGTTAGAGAGCGTTTTTTTAAAGATCATTGTTGGAGTCTTGTGCATTTCCTGCCTCTGAAGGAGAAGCCCCACCTTCTGCAGGAAACTAAAGCAGATCTTTAAGAAATTTTACCAAATGTGACCTGTGGTCACTAAAGTTTGGGGGTTGGGTGCACTGTGCCTACCTTCCATGCTAAAGCTAAAGAAAAGAGACTGGTTAGTGGTTGGAGTTGCCTGGGACATCAGAGGAAATAGAGGGGTATATTGGAAGTGGTCTGAAATGCAGAATTTGATGGGGAAAAATGCCAAGTTTCCTGTAGACTAAGGGACCATACCTGGGCTAGACTGTCTCTAAACAACTCGTAGAAGAGAAAGTTGCTCTGTGGAATGTAACATCAAAGCAGGAGCTGAGAAGGAATAGTAAATGGTCAGCTGAAGAGTACTTTGAAAGTTGTGAAAGACAAATTGGAGTGGTGTTTGCAGACTACAGCATTTTATTCAGGACACCAAAGTTTTTGCAGCAGCAAAGGAAACCAGAACGGAAGTAGCATCAGGATTCTAGGGATGGCAAACGGCTTCAACAGACCTAAAAGGAAGCTAGCGTGACTCGATTGATTGGACAAGGGTTTGTCCATCTTATAGGGGTGGGTTTAGGGCAGTTGGGCTTTATTTTGTACCATGCCATAGATAATGAATAAGTGCTTGATTGACTATTTGGGTTAGGTGTCCTGGTGGAGATTTCAAATTTCAAAAGATAAAAGGAAACTCATGAGGACATGGTTTTGTTGTTGCTGTTGTTTTTTGCTCTGAGGGGACCCAGGGCTTTATACAATTTTATCAACTTTCTCCTTTTTGATTATGCCCTAAGATACAAGGGCATGACCAAAGATGTTGTTAGACTCTCATTCACCACTAAAAGTCTGATGTTTCATTGCCAATCTCATGGGTTAGCTGAAGTTTGAGATCTTGCCATCCCATTCACACTGGTTTTGTATCCTCAGTTATATTTGTCGAGTTAGTGGCTATGTAGTAGCATTTAAGGGTAGAGAGATCTGTTAATGACTGAAGGATATTATGAGTAAAATTAAGAGGATAACAAGTGCCTATATCAGGACATCAGAACCCAAGTCCTCATAACCATCATCACATTCATTGTTATCAGATATCTTAGTCCTATTAAACCAACAGTTTCCTTTTGCCTGACTTTTTAGCCTACCAGAAATTTGTGCTTTGGGTGGAATAAGTGCTTATGTTATGAAAACTTTGGGGTGCTTGGAGAATATGGCGCCTCTATAGGTCTGACCCTTACAGCATGCATGCGCCTATCTCGCTTGTAGTAAAAAAGCCCACATTCCTTGGGTTAAGACAGTCCACATTGTAATCCCAGTCTTGTGGGTTTGGAAGGTTCTTTTAAGGATTTTTATTTGAATAGAACTTTTTAAAGGATTTTCTTTTGTGAATTTGGTATTACAATCCAGAGGTAAGAAAATATACACAAAAAAGACAGACACAAATCAAGAACTTATGGCTTCAGTTAAAAATTACAGCCATAAGTCAAACATGAAAACATAGAAACACAAAACTCATTAGTTTACATAAAAGAAAGCTGGTGTTCTCTCCTTGCTCATGTTTTTAATCAGAATTTTGTTCTTGGCAGATGGAACTAGTTGAGGTTATTTATTTAATATAGAGCTAAAGCTTTCCCATCATAATTTGTGGAGCAGACATGACTTTTTTTTTGCCCTGAAGTGTAATCTTATAGAAACTTTTCCCTATTTCTTAGGCTTATTTGACTCAGATTGATTGTGGAAAGAGGAATCTTTTTCATCCCTTCCCCAGTAAACCCAAACAGCTTTTCCCATTCAGGATTTAGCATCTGAGGTTTTGGCCAATATATGTACAAGCTGATATAGGTCAGGTAACCCTGGATCACATGCACCCAAAAGAATTCTACGTTCTTCTATGAATATTTGCTAGTATTATTTGGGGAAATCTTAATTGGGTTCTGAGTCAAGTTTAAATTCTGCTCTAGTAAGCAGCTAGGTTCAATAGCAGGCTTAATCTTTAAAGGAGCCTGGACTATCATTTTCCCACAGGGGGTCAAGAAGAACTAGTTAGGGCAACTATAGGGAAAGGGCGGGTATAGGAAGCTGGGGGAGCTATAGGTTGGGGGAGCTATAGGTTTAATTTGAAGTTATTTTCCCTTCGTTCTATTTCTGGACTTTTCTTTTTCTAATGAACCTTTAAGTGAAGCTATTGTGGAGGCAGAATGTCCTCTGGCAGCCTCCAAGTACCAATCTTGGTTGAGGACCCCCTTTATTTTATTTTAACATGATGTTCGTCCTATAGTTTCTTAAAGTGACCACTACGAAGAGAAATCGTTCTTCGTCAGATCCACCTATGAACAGAAAGACACAGGTCCATAGTGCGAGTATATAAAGGAAGCAGGAGTTTAAGCAGGGGAGGAAAGGGAGATTTCAAGCAGGAAGAGCCCATCAGGCTGGTGTCAGAGCTTTCGGATTTAGCCACTCGGATACTGCTCTGACCTTAGCAGGATCCCCTGGTGAGTGGATGTTCCAGACAGGCGTCTAGAACTGAACACAGACAGCCTAATGGGTAGAAAGGGGGCTCATTACACAGGAGCCAAAAGATGGCCAAAGTTTGGTCATTGGCTTACTGGGCCTCATGGGTTCCCAAACCGTGTGTTTCCAAGAGACAGAGAGCTGGTGGGAGAAATGAAATAAAACCAAATGAAAGGTCTGACAGCAGAACCGAAAACCAAAACCAAACTAAAGGTACCCAAATCAATGCAAATTACGGAATTCAGATATAGGAAGGGTTATCTGGGGGAATAAGGAGTCTCAGTGATTGGACAGCAGACATAAAAGGGTCTCTTTCTGTGGGCGCCTCATGTGTCCAATCACTGGAGCCCCCAGCAGAGAGAGCACCTTCAGTATATGGGTGGGGCTTCCAAACTTGTGGAAGACAAATCAGAGCCAAGTTTACAGACTACAGCATTTTATTTGTGTCACCAAATCTTACTGTAGCAAAGGAAGCCAGCATGGAAGTAGCTTGGAGTTTCTAGGGATGGCAAATGATTTTTATAGATCTAAACAGGAAGTTAGCTTGACTCCACTTGATTGGACAAGAGTTTCCCACCTTTTAGGGGGCGGGCCTAGGCAGGTGGCCTTTATTTTGTATTGATCAAATGTGATAAACTAGGGGCTTGATTGGCTATCTGGGTGGGCTGCCTTGGTGGGGACATCAAATTTCAAAAGTTAAAAAGGAAACTTAAGAGGGCATTCCCCTTCCCCTCTGAGGGTGTCCCCAAGGCTTTCTCTATACAATTTTTTAGAGTGTCTGTTGGTATTGGGGGGGGGGGAGGATTGAAAGGGTCTCCCACTAACCCAACCTATTATTCGTCCCACTGCCCAAACCCTGGCATCAATAGGTAGAAAAGAAGATAAGCAAGATGGGGGAAATAAAGAAGAAATAGATCATAGCCTATTCCCCAATGCTCGTCAGAAGGGGAGAAGCTATAAATTTAGATCAACTGGACTTGTTAATATGTAAAATTTACTCTTCTTATATCTGAAAGTGATCTGAAAATATATAGGACCTTCCTGAGCTACCATCCAGAGAATAAGAGAGAGACCCAACACAGACAATTTGAAGACAACAAAGGGAGAAATATAAAGCTGTTTCCTGCCTTTTCCTTACTGGGTCCAGCTTTTTTAGCAGTTATGGTTAAAAGGAATATAGTATGACATACTATGTAAAGCAGGGCATCTCAAACTTTAATATACACACAAATCATGTAGGGATCTTGTTATTCTGATTCTGATGCAGTAGAGGTCTGAACCTAAGATTCTGCATTTTTAAAAAGTTTTTGGATGATGCCTATATTTTTGGTCACCAAACTACACTTTTGAGTCATAAAAATATATTATTACAGGAGTAGGAAGAAATAAACTATTTTTCAAAATATATATTGATCTCTAACATGCATGATTCCCATCAGAGGTATTTATCCTAAAGCAATATTTTAAATTGTATATTGCTACATAAGTTAAAAACAGGAAAGTCTAATGATGGGGAAAGGAATATGGTCAAATGCCTTAAAACAGATCGTCTCCATTACAAATGTTCTTTCATTAGAGAGACTTTAATATATATTATTATTTAAATAAATTCAACTAAACATTGAGAATATAAATGCACCTAGTGAAAACTGACAACACACACACACACACAATATCTTTATCCTTCTAGAAATTGTATTGGATCATTAAGGGATTCCTTTCCCTCTCTACCTCCCTCTTTCCCCACCTCCTTATCTTTCTTTCTTCTATACATATTAGATGACTACAATGTGATAATATATTTGCTAGGTACTAAAAACATGAAAATGAACAAGTCAAGGTCCTTTCTCTGGTGGAGTTCCTATTTAGCAATGGACAGGTAAACAGTCCAATATTTTAAAATTAGTACACAAAGAAATATAAAAAATGATGCAAAGGATGATGTTGATACAAACAAGAAAGAATAATGTTCTGCAAAAGGTGACTCCCAATCTGAGTTTAAAGGATGGTTAAGAGCAATCCAAAAGAAGTGAAACTGAGAATTGCTGTGCCATAGGCTGCCATAGGTACAAAGCTCGTAGGCAAGTTTTAGGCCAAATATGAATGTGTATTTAAAATAAAATAAAAAATAACTCAAAGAATAATGCTACTCTGACCACAAAACAACAATTATGTAAATAAGGATGATGGGGTGGGGGATGAGAAAATACAACCTTAAAAACATGGTTAGGGAAAGTAAAGGAATAGGGAAGAAGTAGTGAGACATAAACTGAAGCACAAGTGTGTGATGCGAAAACTTCAAGAATTAAGAAAATGGAGGATATAACAACCTCATTGGCACCATAAGCAAATTTATTTTCTACACACTTTTCTCACAAAATTGAGAATATTTTCTTTGTTGTTTTTAAGAAGAAATGTATTTTGAGCAATAGTGTCTGCTAGAAATTTTTAATTTTTTATAAAATACAGTAACTGGACACCCAGCTTTAGAATTCAACAAAATGAAAAAGTCTGCTCCAGATACAGAAAGGACAGAATTTGTCTCAGGCACTTGGCACAAGGTCATAGGGAATGTGATCAAAGCATTTTTTTCCCCTGAAAAGAAAATGCATCTAGGGAGGGTAGGAAAAGTTTTTCTCCACACAATTGCCATGTGCTCATTGTGAGTCCAAACTAAATGTGCTAATCTGGAAAAAGGTGAGACTGGCAGATTTCTTTTCCCTTCACGAAGCAATGATTTTGCACAGAACAATGCATTACTTACAGCAGCTGCCTCATCTTTGAAATTACAATTATAGCTCAAAAGCAATGCCTACATGGAAATGTACATGCATTAGAACAAAACTCCCATAAACACACCTAGTAAGCATTTGGACCATAGTTCCCATTCTTAATTGCACCAGAATTTATTTAAAAAATGTATAGCGAGAAATTTGGTTCCACTGCACACAATGTGTTTTGTGTGAATTTACATTAAGGACAAAAGGACGATTCACCATATTTAATGTGTACACATTTCTTGTTTGCCAATTAACACACATACAGAAACCCACATGTAGACACATACGAACACACACAGGTAACTAAGCAATGATTTATTTCAGGTGCTGGACTTCCATGGATTGGTGACATTCTCTGAGTTCATACATAAGATGGATGCACTGTATGTATAACTTTAGGACAACCAAGTAAAATCAAATCCTACTTTGAGATATAAAATGATGTAACTCAGATGTCACTGTTCTCTTATATTTCAGCATCTGAATCCATGGGTATTATTTATATTTTTGTCATGTGACACACAATCAGGTTCCCTGAGTTTTCCCCCAAAATCTATTTACCAAAAAGCAGTCATGGGAGATTCTGTAGGAGAGAGGCCGAAGTGAGTGTGAGGGTGCCCAAATGCTTTTTCTATTTGAACTACAGTAAGTTGCATCTAAGGTAAGAGCAGTACATTCATTTTCTTTAATGTCTTTTTTTTTTTTAAATAAGTAAATAGATTAAGAATGGCTCCAACTTACACCAAGAAACGAGCAGAGCTACTTGTAGGAATCCTGAATCCTAGTGGTAATATCATTTTCTCATTTGTTTGTTTTATAAAGCACTGGAGTATACCATATTTAGGCCCTATGCTATTCTTCATAATTTAAAATTACAATTAGATAAGTGGACTGGCAAATTTTAATATGATAATTAGTACTCACAAAAATCACATCATGAACTCTCATTTGATTAAGAGGAATTAACCTCTTAATAAAGTAGCAAGCAATATTCCCTATGTGCAGTTAGTAGAAAATGCTTAGAAGAAAATGAAACAAAACAAAACAAAATGTAAGTTACTAAAAATCATCATCGTTTTGCACCCTAAAAGTCCCAGAAACCTAGGTGCAATGCTTGAGAGTGACAGAGATGTTGTAGAGGCAATAAGGTATGAACATTTAATAATTTGCCAGTTCTGAGTTACTAAATGAGTGCTTTTCACTCAATAGTAAAAGAGCAAGGAGAGTAAGATAAGTTAATAGTAAAAGTAAGGAGACAACTTTTCATTATATTCTCTGGCACAAATAATCCAAAATCAGAGATATAATAAAAAATAATTTTATTTGGTTTTGGAATGTTTTGATACACAATATGAAAAAAGGTTACCATTATGTTACTACATAAATCTATAAACTTCAAATAAAATAAGAACACACTGAAGAATGGGAAAATTATCAACTATTCACAATGTTTGAAATTATTCCTTAATCTTCATTGTTATTATTAAACAAAAGAATATTTTCCATGAGTTTGAAATTGTTATCCTATGCCTATTTTGGAGTAGCTGTATAGGTAAAATCAGGTAATATATATGAAAGTCCTTTGTAGATACCAAAGAAGTGCTCTTTGCTGTTATTTTACTGAATATATGTGTAAATAATATGTGTATGCGATAAGAAATTATTTTAAGATGCAATATTACAACCCACATTAAAAATATATACCATATATACCAGTGATTCTTTCTCAAATGAAAAATAGCATCTCTCTTCAGCCTACAAACATACTCAAAATTAATCATACTTAAATTCCCCTTCCTTCAAGATAGTGTCCCCAGCTCTTTATCTTTTCTAGTAAACATTGTCCAAGAGCCTACACCAATGCATCCTCTTCCTCAAGACACTGAATCTGACTTGGCCACCACAGCCTCTAGAGCGACTTCACCACAGCTTATCCATTGTCAAAAGCCTATAGGTCTTTTGGGCCCATATCAGATGACATTTTCCCTGTGATACCTTCTCTATCCTGCCTTTAAGCTAGAATCAATCCTTCCTTCTTCTATTCTCATCTGCTACTATAAAATTAAACTTAACCTGTAGAAGTGTTTATCACCTCCACTGCATTCACCTCAAAGGGAAAAACGTCTAATTCATCTTGATTCATCCATGCTTAACATAATGCCTGAAAAATTGAGGGTACCCAATAAATAGTGAATTGAACAGATTTATTCCTGATCTACATAACAAGGAAAGCAAATCTGAAGAATGATCATCCTTATCTGCATAACATAGTAGTTGGATCATACTGATTTTTTGTTAGTTATTGTTAAGAGTCAAATGATGATCATTTGGCTCTGGATAATAGTGCAAATATACCCTAAAGATGAATTGTCCATTGTAATCCTTTTGGTTTTAAGTAAATCAAACAGCTAAAATTCTCTCTTGCAGTCAGTTTGGAAGGCAGGCAGGAAACATTCATGCAAAAATCCAGTCAAGTATCTGAAAATATATAGAAATCAAATTTGAGATCTTTACTAGTGCTACTAGAATATCAAGCTAAGGATCATAGAGTGGATTAAAGTATTTTTGTATATAAAAGAGATAAAGCAATTGTAAAGACTAAAAATAAATTCTGTCTTCAGTTAAAAGTAACCTTAAGGAAAATTAGATATATGATCAAAGGGCAGAGGTAAACTGAAATATTTTTATATAACTCTAAGAAACCCCCTTCTAATAAATACTAATTTAATGAAATTGCATTCAATCTTGCTATATGGATGTAGATCAGGGGTCTGCACACTTCAGCCTATGAGCCAAATCTGGCCCCTCACCTGATTTTTATAAATAAAGTTTTACTGGAACACAGTCACACTTAGTCCCCTATTGTCTGTGTCTGCTTTCACTCTACAAAGGCAGAGTTGAGTAGTTGCAACAAAGAATGTATGGTCTACAAAACCTAAAATATTTATTATCTGGCCCTTTACAGAAAAAAATTGGCCAGCTGTAGGCAGTCAGTTGGAAATCTAGTTGAAAACCAAGCCAGTTTATTTATGTGAAGATTTCTCATTATTATCGAATTTAGAATTTTATACATAAAAATAAGGCATGAAATGCTTTATTGATTGATCTCATTATTAATGCATACAAAGCTGTCAATTACAATTTTAGAACTGACATTTAAAAGATGCTGCTATAAGAGGACATTATACAAAGAGAACAGGCACACACGATTCTGGTGTATACTAGTAGAGAATCTTCCATCCTATTCTTAATGTCACACCTGCTCTTTGGACCCTCTTGCAATTGCCAGTGTGGTTCCATTTAGGAGTATAAAATTACTTTGTTCAACATTAGCCAAAATGCAGATTACTTAAATGAACCAATAGGATCAGTATACTATTCTATTTAGAATCCTGCCTTTTCCTTTGGCAGGAGGGTAAGAACAGAAATGTACAGAAGATACAAATCAATGTTCCTGTTTGTCTTCAAATGACTACTATCACATCCATAGTGCTCAATTAAGGAATCAAAGCAGGACAAGAACTTAGAGATCATCTAAGTAGCTTCGCTGATCTTGCACGTAACAGTCCAGACCAAAGTACCCAAGTGACTTTCTTGCACATATCCTCTAGTTCATTAGTAACAGGGCTAAAATTGACATTCTGGTCTCTTAATTCCTAGATCCAGTGCCCTTGTCATATTTCTCATTTTTCCTCACTGTGTATGAAAGAGTTTTACAAATATAATACATTATGCAAATAAAGTATTATAGGTATTACTTAATGTTCTTCACAAACCTTTATGCAATGATTTCTTTTCAAAATTTAAAAAGATTTTTAAAAATAAAAGGTATAAGGATATTATGATATGAAATGTACAGATGACAAGTACATAGCAGAGATAATGAGCATACATAGAGGAGTTTTTAAAAGAATAATTTATTTTATTTTTATGCTTTCTAAAGCCTAAGCCTATCTTATTATTCTTTATTAACTAGGAAAAGGAGTGGCTGCTCTTTAGAATAGAGTGTATCTTAAAAATGAGCTTTTCTACTACTATTTCTTCACTAAAAAGTAGAAACTTAATTCTTCCTATAGGAAGAAAGGAGCAAAGTTAAATATAATTCATTACTAGGTTAGCATGAGTAGACCCTTAAAGTTCTCCAATTATTTGAAAAATAAGGGAACGGGAAGGCTGAAAGAGAGAGAGTTTGAGAGAGGGGGGAAGAGAAATGCTACAGTACCTCATTCTCTAACTGATATGAAGCCAAGCTGTGTATCAAAATTGAGGCCATCTCAAACATGGGAGAAAAACTTGTCAGGATGGCAGGATGTACAGAGATTGAGATCTTGGTTCATGTCCTGAATATTCTGTGGAAGAACTCCTCCCTGTTCTAGAAGAATCCTTAGGAAAATGAGTTGTTGTTGTTGTTTTTTAAGATAGCAAGAATTTACTTTACCAATAGCCAGAGCAATATGAAAAAATGTACAAATACTGTTATTTAAGATTTCTGGGAACCATCTGCTCAGGGCAATGCAAATTGCTATTCGGTTAGAGAACATGAACTAGCCAGGAAATGGTAGATTTAACCACCATTAATCGCCTAAGTTCATACATGAACTATACAACCTTCTATATTATCCTGCAGGCATGATCTGGCTACAGAATTTTATAATCAAAATCGAGTACTTATTTAAAGTAGAAACTTTGGAAATTACCAGGGTATTTGTAGAGAAGATTTAATTGATTCAGACACAGCATGCATTTTAATCACCTGGCTCTCCCACATCTTTTCTTCCGAATAACATTGGATGTATAACAGAAAACTTGTTTCTCGATAAACACTTTATGATATGAAATAGGACTACAAATTAATAATACTTATTCCATATGTCACATTTAAAAGTATATTTCAATCCTATATATTTATGTTCCAAATGAGGCAGAATCTGGGCCAGGTTTTGCTGACTAGAATAGAACTACTACTCATATTTGACATCTGCTTTCCTTGGCAAAAATGACAAATATTTTCAACAGATATTAATAGCAAAATGTCATAAATTTGAAAATGCAAGGTACCATAACCAACAAGAAAGTGACTGTGTGTTTATACTATCAAATATTTTTTCTAAGAAATGGCTTTAAAATACCAACTCTCTGACAGTTCATTAAATTTAGGAGAATTTGGCTAAGGAATGGCTATGAAGTAAAGTACATACTAATTTGTGTATATCAAGTTTAAGTAGACCTTATAAAACTATATGGCAAGTGTTTTTTCCTCCCCTTTTAAATCAGTAAGATATAAGACAGGAAAACTTCTGCTTTTCTAATTTAAATGAGAATAGATTTCATATTTAAAATGAGTTTTTGTGCCTGTGTGTGTGTCATTCAGTTAAATGTCTACCACTTAAAGTTTTCCTGGAGTTACTAATTGTTCTCTAAAATAATTTTCATTTTAGAAGCAATAAGCCATAACCAAACTGACAATCACAGAAAGAAATCGAACATACCTGGTGGCTTTGCGTAAGTCAATATAGGGATTTGGTAATTCAAACAGTCGCACACATTCGGGATCAAGATTATGGAATGCAATTGCTGTTTCCTTTGGAAGAGTAAAACAGCAAGGCCCTATACAAGGTCCCAGTACAACAATTATGTCTTCCACACAACAGCCATATTCTGCTATCATAGCATTCACTGTAGCCATAGCAACACCTAACAAAGTACTTCTCCATCCTGGTAAAGAGGAATAAAAAGAGGCAAAGTAAATTAAGTTAAAACATAACACAATTTCACCTTAATTTATAACTAAGTTTAAAACTAACAGATTTAGTTTGTGTATTTTTTCAGCCCAGATACAGTAAATGAATTACAAAATTAATTATTCGTTATTGTACTGGTTTTTAAATGGGATACCGTATACAAAACACCTGTCACAGAAGAGACATTTAATGGGAGTTCCCTTCTATTTCCTTTAAAAAATGTTCTATACTTCAAATGTTCTCTGGGATTACACCCTCTTAGTCTTTCTCTTTCCCTCTCTCGCTCTTTTGTTCTTTTATATTAGAGAATTTGTGGATTTACAAAACAATCATGCATAAAATACAAGATTCCCATATACCATATGCTGTCCCCACCAACACCTTCATTGGTGTAGAATATTTGTTACAATTGATGATAGCATATTTTTATAATTGTACTGTTAAAGTCCATGGTTGAACTTGCCCCCTCACTTTTTACACTAAAATAAACCTGTTCTATTTCAATTAACAGGTCCTTTTCACACCCTTCCCCCTTTTTCCAGCCTATCACTCCAGTACCAGCTTTACTTCTCTTCCTTTGTTCTAAGAGCAAACCATTTTCTTTGCTCCTACTCTCATACTTGCCAAAGACGGAAACCTAGGAATAGTTCTCTTTTCCTTTATCCCCTACGTGTGACTTAGATTCAGCTGTTCTGGCTGGCTAATAAGGAGTCCCCTTCCTCCTGTATTCCTCAGGCCACCTGTAAACTCTCCTATACCCAGGCACTCCCATGAAGCAGTCAATCTTTTCTTTTTTTCTTTTTCTTTTTTAAACAATTTATAGAAGTATATCATTCATACATGAACATACATAAACTATAAGTGTTCAGTAAACATCGTGATCTTACAAAACAAACATGCATAACATCATGCAGGGCTCCCACACATCACCCTCCACCCCAAACAGCCCACATTGTTGTGAAACATCTGTTAACAAATCATGAAAGACCATTGTCAAAGTATTACTACTAACTATAGTCTGTATCTTCCTCCCCTATACATTTTTTAAAGGATTTATTTATTTACTTTTTACCCATTTTTACCCGTCCCCCCCCTCCCCGTTTTTGCTGTTTCTGTGTCCATTCACTGGGCAACTTTCTGTGTACATTTCCTGCCCACTCTTATAATCTTTCTCCTTCTGTCTTCACTGGGATTCGATCCTCGGACTCTCCGATGTGGGAGAGAGGCATCAAATCAAGACAGGAGATGACCAAGGCGAATGGTACTGAGGGGACAAGTTCAACACCCCACTTGTAACCCACTGGATATGTGGTTATGCAAGGAGTAGAGAAGGAAAACTTCAGGCTTCTGGCTGGGTCACTAAATATCAATAACCAAAACAGGAAACCTAGGTGGTGGAGAATGTTTGGGGGAAAAATAATGAGTTTTTGACATGATCATTTTGAAGCACCTACAGATATACAGGCAGTGATATCCAGGGGGGAAGCAACTGGATGTAAGGCATTTTGAGCTAAAGAGAGATACTGCCAGGGCTTTTCCAGAGACAAGAGCAGCTTTCTTTCTCAGAGACCTT
Organism: Cabassous unicinctus; assembly: GCA_029593785.1. Lineage (NCBI taxonomy): Eukaryota > Metazoa > Chordata > Mammalia > Cingulata > Chlamyphoridae > Cabassous > Cabassous unicinctus. The sequence goes on along the minus strand of JAQZBX010017599.1, from coordinate 7,893 downwards.
CCTTCATTAATTATACTCTCTTCTGTAATTCAATTGCTTCCTTTCGATTTGATCTTTTCCCAAAGTCTATGCTCATATTCACATGGTTAAAAATTTTTTTATTGAATTAATCCAATAATTTACACTTTCAGATATGGGATAAAACAACAAGTATATAATATATTTAATTGTACTCTATTGCAAATTCAATTCATTAATGACTTGAAAGTTCAAGGGTATAACCCCATTTTGACTGTTTTATCTTGGATATTTTACAACTTAATGTCTCAATACATAAGAAGTAGCAAATAACATTCCCAGTTAATATCCAGAAACTGAGACTCAAATTTAAAATAACTTTCGACAGTGTCATATAGCGAACCTTACTTCTAGTGATCCAATTCCATTACCTTACCTAGGTTAAAAATATAAATAAATAAAAACAGTTTCTTCTTTATCATCGAAAATACCTCCAGAAAACAAAATGCTATAATCTTAACAAAATATAGCAGGTAAAAATTCTTCTTTGCTCTTATCATCAGTGACTAGTTAGAGCCACTAGACTACAGACATATTAAACTAAATGTAGTTTTCCAAGCATATCCTGCTTTAAAAAAAATTTTTTTTTAAACTGGGCCATTAAAAAAATTTTTTTTTTTTTTACAACATAATAGTTCTCTTGAACTATTGAACAGCTATGCAGGCTGTTTGGTGGTTTTACTGATTGGCAAGTCTTCAACAAAAAGATCATGTTCTTAAAATCCATTCCTGTGGGTATGGGACCCTTTGATTGCATCAGATCCCAGTTAATGGGCCTTAATCAGATCACTTCTGATTAGACTGCTTTAGGGCCTTTGATTGGACTATGCCAGTGAGGTGTGATCCAGGTTAAGTCTCTGCCCTCTTGCTGGGGTCTTATATAAACTGAGAACTGAAAGCAGAAACACAGAGAAAGACAGCTGCCATTTTACCATGCCATGTGAAAGAGGACTCCAGGATCAGCTAGAGCTGAGACAGAGGCTGAGGGAAAGAGTGGATGCTGAAGAGAAGAGGCCCAGGAAGAGAGTAGCCATGTGCCTGATCGCCCACAGCTGAGCTCAGGAAGAAAGTGAGCCTGGAGGATAAAGCAAAGATTGGCCGCCATTTTGCTTTGCCACCTGGCAGAAGTCCAGGATCTGCCTGCAACTGACCTTTGGTGAGGAAGTGTTTCTGATGATGGCTTCATTTGGACATTTTCACAGCCTTGGGTAAGCTTTTATCCTAATAAATTTCTCTTATAAAAGCCAACCCATTTCTGGTATTTTGCATTGCAGCCTTAGCAAACTAAAACAAGCATGGAGGTATAAATAATATGGTTATTGCAATGACTCGGTGGTGCTACTGGCATTTAAAGTTTTAGAGGCTAAATTTGTTTTGGAAGGAGGATATCCTTCCAAAACATCAATAGCATCCTTGCCACACTCGCACCTAGCCAAATCCTACTAATTCCTCAGGAATCAGCTTAAATACTACCTCCTTTGGATGTTCTACTGTGATTCAAATCATTTGACTTCGGTGCTCCTTTGGTCTCCTCCTATAGTAAGTATATGCTGGCCTTACCCCAATTATTACACCTAACATAACGCAAGGTAATTAATTGTTTATTTGTCTATCATTACAATTTTTCCTGTACTATAAAAATTAGTAAAATCCAACATGATTAGTTAAGTATACATACCAGAGTGAGCAACTCCACATGCTTTTTTGACAGGATCTGCAAAAACTATTGGTATACAGTCAGCGCCAAGAGCCACTATTGTGACCCCTTTCTGATTTGTGGTTATGCCATCATAAGATTCAGGCTCCTTTCTTCCCAAAATCCAGATGTCACTGGCATGATCAGTCTAATACTAAAGGTGTGCAATAAAAATGTTTTGAAAATGGGATTTATTGTACCATAGGCTTTTCTGAAAGTATACATTTCAATGCAAAATTATATAACCAGTTTAAGACACTAGTATTCATTAAATATACCATCCCTACATATTGTAAATTACAAAATTTACTTATTTAATTTTTTAAAAGTTTTTGCATATTTTTTCAAAGGAAAGCAAATTTTAACTTAACAGAAATTCAAAATAGTCCATCATGAACACTTCTCACTAGCGATGGGTAAAGCTGTACTTGCAGCACTTTCCACAAAGTACTACTATAGCGAAGGATATTAAATGAGTTATCAAATAGCAATATTTTTTGCTTTTCTTAGACTCAGCTAAAGCTAGGATTCTGTAAGGAACAAAGCCTCATGTCCCTAGTTACTCCTGGTGTTGAGTTAGAAAAACAATGGTCTTTCTTTTCCTACTACTCAGGAACTTTCCTTCTAAATCAGAAAGGGCAGTGGTACCACACTCTCTGAGAATTAAATGTACTTTTAGAATTGAAAAGCTCCAGGTGAAAACATATATTGTAGAATCAATCTTTAGGCTATCATGTACAGATCTAATAAAAACAACCACAAGTAGTATTCTAAAATTGTAGATAAAACACGAGATACAAGTTTGTCTAAAGTCCATGTAGTCACTGGCAGAGTCAAGAATGTACCTTAGATTTTCCAAAATATGGAGGAAAAATTCACCTTTATTCGGTAAAATTTCTCAGCATCAAATCCTGCAGCATTCGCCCATCTATGCAGATTTTCTTGAACAACTGCCTTGGGATCTCTCGGTTTGGCACTACTGAAGAGATTGAATGAGCTGAGAGTTGGTATGTAAGATATCCCACCTGTTCTTGTAGTAAATCCATGTATAAAAATATCTGTTGAAGACAGGTAATGAAGATTAAAAAGAGTTGCTATATAATGGACTGTAAAGCATTACAAAACCTACTCTCTCAAGACCTTTTCTGCTCACTTAAACCTGCACTTGTTTATCTGGCTTCTAATTTCCACAGCACTTTAGACCTCAATGTGTTCTTATTACATACTGCTTTGTGTTTGTCTTACCTTCCCTATAGGATTATTGTGTTTCGAAAGGTGTCTTCTGCCCCCCTTGTTTTTGTATACCCAACAGCATTTAGCTAAGAGTAGGCCTCTTTTAACCAGCAAGTAAGACTGATTGCTTTAAATTTCACTCTTCAATGAGGGTGCCAGTGAGTTGAGGTTTCAGAATTTCTAAACAGAAGATGCTCAGGGTCATAAATCTCATTTTAAAGGGATGCCGGGGATTTGTCTTAAAGCTGAATTTGAGTAATGCAAATTTATTTATTTTGGGTAGTTTCAAAGGGACTGATGGACACTAAGTCTCCCATCCCTTGACACCCTCATGTTGCAACTGATGCTAATGAGCACATAAGCCCAAAACCGTCAATCAAAGAAAGACACAATAAAAGAGGTGAGAAGTCTCTAAAGAAATGCTGGATTTTCATGTACACAGTAAAAATAAAAGGGAGTGTTTAATATACCTGGAATAATAGGCGATGTGATAATGGTTAATTCTCCTTTCAGTGCAGGCAGACTTCTCAATATGTTTCTATTTCATTCTGGATTTCTTCTAATTCTTGAGCTGTAATCACGTTCATTTCAGTGGGTTGTTTCAAACGGCCTCCCCTCAAAGGCATTTGTAAATCTTCAAACTCAAAAGTGTAAACATCAGTGAAGAGTTGATCAATAAAAGCCTTCAGGAAGGCCTTCCTGTGGGCTGGAAGAATTACCTTAATGCTGGTCAGGGTCTTTTCATCAATTCTTTGTTTAATGGTATACAAAGATGCCGCCAGGCCAGAACTGCTAACTACCTCAAATTTTCTCAAAAGATCCGCTAATCCACTGCTTGTTTCTAAATCACAATTATCATGAACACCATCCTTTTCACAGCTGATGTTACTGCAGCCCATTAAGCAAAGGAACTTGGCCTTGGCAGCATGATGGTATCTGACCGCATTCAATGTCTTCAGTAAAGTTAGATGACACTTTTTCTGACAGTTCAATTTCAAACCAAAGAGATCAATCAACACTGCTTCTGCCATTCTTCAATCCTGTACAAACTACTTCAAAGAAGACTTTTGTGCTCAATAAGTCACCTGTAAAGAAAAAAAAATTAGTATAATTAAGAGTGTGAAATTACATCAACCTTTCTAGGTTGGGGGGTGTCGGGGTAGGTGGGAAGTAATTGCATTGATCTAAAAATGTAACCAGGTAAATAGTAAATCTGGACCCATCGCAAAAAACCTAGCCCACTATCCTAAGGGAACCATTCCAATGAAAGCAAAGCCATCTCTTAATTCGTTTTGTAAGTTTGTGTATATCTTTCCAGCAGCACAACAGCCCCTTGGTATTGTGTGTGCATGTTCTAAACAGCAAATTTTAAGGAGGAAATTCACACTTAGACCAGGTCCTGCTTTTTAAATTACAGGGTGTCAACCTATGTGATATATCATTCACTAACCCTGACATGACTGTTATATTAGGTCACATCCCTTCCTATGAAATACTGGAGGTATTATATACTTGACGAGGTTTCATAGAACTGCATCTGCAAACCGCGTTTTGAGGAAGAGAGAAAAGCTGAGATGACTGATACATTCCTCTTTCTGAGCACAAAAGCGACTGCGACTTATCTCAAATGTTTTTCTACCTACTTTCCTTTCTATTCTTCCCATGCAGATTTTCTCACTCCAGTCCTTCCTCGGCCCCCCACGCCCCAACCTGTCGCCTCCCTGCGGGGACCCCCTTTGCCCCAAGGGTTTTCTCTTGCCACCATCCCACACTGTCCAAAGCAGCCGCTAAAGTTCATTTTGGCAGTTTTGGAAACTAAGAGAAGTGAGACAATTGGCCCCCAGCCTTCCCTGTCTTTGAATTCCCACGACGGGCGCCTTCGCTTTCATCTGTCGCCGCTCGGCCCCTGCCCCTCCGAGCCCGCGCCAGAGTCTGTGGGCACAGGACAGGGTCGTCCCAGTCCCAATGGACACTTCCGACCCAGGCCCCTCCGCTAGCCCGTGCAGGCCCGCACGTCACATTCGGGTGCACAAGCAGTCCTCCGCGAGCTCGGTTTGGGTTTCGGTTTCCGCCCGAAGCCTTCAGGAAACCCGGGAGCCACGGGCCAGGTCAGCGGCCTGACGCCCAGCGCCTCACCCCGCCGGCTTCCCACGGACGGAGTGAGCGGCGTTGGCCTGGCTGAGCGCGGAAACCCGACGGTCAGGGTGTCCCGCCCGCAGCGCGCGCCAGCAGAAGGCGGGAAGGAGTTTGCTGGGAGCCACGGGGAGCTCAGGGGACTCCCGGGATGAGGCAAGCGCCGCGTGCCCGCCGCGGGCCCGGCAGTTACGGGTCAGAGCTGCCCGCGGAGCCCGCGGCTGTAGGCCCCGAGGCGGGGAGAGGCAGGAGAGGCGGCCAGAGCGCGGAAGGCCCCTGGCGGGAGGCCAGGTGCGGGTCTGGGTCGGGAGACTGCGGGGAAGGTGGATCTGCGGTGAATTGAAACCTTTTCTGGCTTAACTGGAATTCCACTCACCCCGGGCGCCCCAGGATTATCCGCTCACCCTGCGGTTAGGTCGACCCGCTTCGTGCAAGGACCAGAGCCCTGGCCTGACTGAGAACCTCATCACCTTAGCACTTGGTCGCTGGTTTCATCCAGGATTGAGGGCAGGGCCTCTGGGGGGATTTTATTTTATTTTTAATAGTGATTTTGTTTGTTTGTTTGTTTCCCCAGAAACAAGTTGGTTGGGTTTTTCCTCATTTGCCTTTTTGCTGATTTTGCCTTTCTTGCTGACAGGCCCAACACTCAATACGGTGCCTTCACTTGTATTAACATTCTCCCTGTATTCCCTTTTTAAATACGTGTCACTAGTGGGAACTTAGAAGGCACTAACCCTTAGATTTGTGGTAAAGTTGCAGATTAGTGTCATGTGTCTGTCTTCAAAGAGGACACCATTCACTTAGTTAAAAGTATTGAAGGAAATATTTTAAAATATTTAAAAATATGGAAGGAAAGTGCTATGGTAAAGAGAAAAAATACCTAACCTTCAAAGCGTAGATGAAAAGGTGCTTCCTGTAGAGCCAGTTATGACCGAAGGAGAGGAGGTGTCTTATCTTTATTGCTGGGATGATAAGTACCCAAGAAACTTTACCTAAAGGAGAAAGATTCTAGGAGATCTAGGAGTTTAGAAGAGCACTTTGAGGTGGGCAAGTGACTCCACTTGACTAGAGAATGGGATCAACAACCCACTGTTCAATATCCCTGGCAGATGTTTTTGTCAAGATTTGTATTTTCATTATTTTGGGGGATCATTTAAGAACCCTAAACGATCAGAAGGTGTGTGCTTGTCTCACACCTTGTCAAACAAAATGAGGTCTAGTAACGCAGGTTTAAAACACTTACCCTTGATTTTAGAGACAATGGTGGGGATTCATTTTCTTTCATGCAACAGTAGTGGTAGTAAAAATTTGAGGAAGAAATATTTCCAAATAGGAAGCTGTCAAGGAAGAGAGATTTTATTGATAGACTGTATTTACATACCATTTCCTTTCACCATCTGGTCCTAGACGACTATTTAGCTTCATTTCCTAACTCTGTTACCCTACTCCAATGCATCTCCAATGTGGAGCTTTTCAGAAAAATAAATGCAGGTCTCATTCCAGATATATATGTAATCAGAATCTCAGGAGGTTGGGCCTGGGCATGTTTCAAGCTCCACAGATGATTCAGATGCATAATTAGATTTGAAAAAAAAAAAAAATCACTGAATCCCCAACCCCTCACCAAGCCGAATTACCTACATCTCTAGCACGTTGTTTAAATAGAAGCAGCCTTTTCATAGATGCAGTCTGGACTCATAGCCAATCATTAATTTAGAAAAGTCAGTCAAACATATACTTGATAAAGATGAATTTTATGATATAATATATTTTGTCTAAGTAAAGATGGCTTTTAAATTTTTAAAAAAATTTTATTGTGGCAAAGTATATACAACAAAACATTTCCCATTTTAACCACTTTCAAGCATAAAATTCAGTGGTGTTAATTATATTCCCAATGTTTTGCTACTATCACCATCCATGACCAAATTTTTTCCATCACCCCAAACTCTGTACCCATTAAAAATTCTCTCTTCCCTGGACCCCTGGTAAACTGTAATCTACTTTCAATCTCTATAAATTTGCATATTCTAGTAATTTTATATAAGTGAAATCATTTGATATTATCCTATTGTGTCTGGCTTATTTCAATCAACAAGATGTCTTCAAGGTTCATCTGTGTTGTACCATGCACCAGAACTTGATTCTTTTCACTGTAGAATAATATTCCATTGTTTTGTAAATACATTTTGCTATCCATTTATCTGTTGATGGGCATTGGGCTTACTTACGTCTTTTGGCTATTGTGAATAATGCTGCTATAAATATTGATATATAAGGTCAATTGATTTTTTTTTTTACTAACTAGTTTATTTTTATTTTTCAAATAGTGTAAATATTGTTAGATATAGCCTGCATTAAACAAAAGCTCGTTGGGGTCCCCAATAGTGTTTTATCTTTTAATTTTTATTTTACTAACATATACACAACCTAAAATTTTCCCTTTTAACCATATTCATATATATAATTCAGTGATGTTAATTATACTCACAATGTTGTGCTACCATCACCACCATCCATTTCCATAACTTTACAATCAGCACAGATAGAATCTTTACAAATTAAGCCTTAACTCCCCATTCCCTACCTCCAGCGCAGTCCCTGTTAACCTATATTCTGGACTTTAACACTGTTTTTTTTTCTCATTATTTCATATTAGTGAGATCATACAGTATTTGTCCATTTGTGTCTGGCTTATTTCACTCAACATGTCTTCAGGGTTTATCCATGTTGTCACATGAACCAGAATTTCCTTCTTTTTAAATGCTGAATTTTATTTATATGTATACACACACACACACACACACACACAC
>JAQZBX010017598.1:0-35400 GCA_029593785.1 Cabassous unicinctus | reverse complement strand
ACGGCAGGAAGCGGGTGTGGCGCAATGGATAGAGCACCCGTTTACCATATGAGAGGCCCCGGGTTCGCTTCCTCACTTCCCGGCGCCTCGTGAGGGCAGGCCGGCTAGCACGGCGCCTTGGGCTGATGCGGCAAGACCTCACAGCAAGGGGGAGATAAGCAGACACAGAGAAGACACGCAGCAAATGGACACAGCAGCACAAGCAGCAAGGGGGGGATAAATTAAATAAAAATAAATAAATCTTTAAAAAAAAAAAAAATCAGCCCAAAAGAAAAATAGGAAAAGTATATGAACAAACAATTCACAGAAGAGGAAACAGGAATGGTTAATGAGCACATAAATCCTTGCTCTACCTTACTAGTAATCAGATAATTACAAATTTTTTAAAATTAAAGATTTTATTTCATACCCATCGGTTTTTTTAAAATTAAAGTCTGAAAATATCAAATATTGACAATGATGTGGAAAAATAAATTAGTACAGTCATCTGGGAAGCAGTTTGTTACTATTTAGTAAAGTTGAAAATGTGTATATCCTGAAGGAGGATTTCTACTTATAGGCATTTATCCTAGAAAAATGCTTATAGGTGTTCACCAGGAGACTTGCACAAAGATGTTCATTTTGGCATTAATTTTGAATATGATAGGACTGGAAAAAATCCATGTGTCCATCAATAGAAGAAAGTATGAATAAAAAGTGGTATGTCCATACTGTGGTCTACAATACAGCAGGTAAAATACATACAGTATAGCAAATAAAGAGCATGAATAGATCTCAAAAATAAAAAGTTAAGGAAAAACAAAAACAAGCAACAAACTGCAGAAGGATTAATATGATATAATTGGTACAAAATTTTAAAACATGCAAAGCAATATGCTATATATTCATATGTAGGAAAAGAATGAAAAGAATGGAAGTGGTAAAAACTAATTTTAGGATACCTCTATGAAGGGAGGAAGAGGGAAATATGGGACCAGAGATGGAGGGATACACCGGTGCTTCAAATTTGTCTGAATTGTGTTGTTGTTGTTTTTTTCGTCAACTTTTTATTTTGGAATAATTATAGATTCACAGAAGTTGCAAAGGTAGAACAGAGATGCCTTGAGTACTCTTCACCCTGCTTCCCTCAGTGGTTCATCTGACATAACCCTAGTACAATATCAAAACCAGGAATTTGATGTTGGTCCATGTGTGACTATAGTTCTATGCCATTTTATCACATGTATAGATTAGTGTAACCACCACCACAGTCAAGATTCAGAACTGTTCCATGACTGCAAAGATGTTCTTCATGCTACCCCATTTATATCCATACCCTCTTACCTTCACCATCCCTAACCCGTGACCATCATTTAATTGGTTTTCCACCCCTATAATTGTGTCATTTTGAGAATGTAATATAAAAGGAATAATATAGTAGGTGACCTTTTGAGATTGATTGGCTTTTCTCCTTCAGCATAATGCCTTTGAGATCCATCCAAGTTGTTGTATGTATTCGTTGTTCTTTCCTTTTTATTACTGAGTAGTAGTCCATGGTATGGATGTAGCACAGTTTGTTTAACCATTCAACTATTGCGGGACATTTTGGTGTTTCCAGTTTTTGGCTATCACAAATAAAGCTGCTACAAACAATTGTGTACAGGTGTTGTGTGGACTTAAGTTTTTATTTTTCTGGGATAATGCTCAGGAGTGCAATTCCTGGATCCTCTGCTAAGTAACGTATGAGAGATCCAATTTGTCTGCATTGTTGCCAGCATTTGGTATTTATACTACTTTTTATTTTAGCTGGTCTAGTAGGTGTGTAGTGACATTTATCATGGTCTTAATTTGCATTTCCCTGATGGTTAGTGTATCAGTTGTTTATTGTCACTGTAACAAATGAACACAAACATATGACTTGAAACAACTCAAATTTATCATGTTATAGTTCTGTAGGTCAGAAGTCTAATACTGGTCTGATTTGGCTAAAATCAAAGTGTTGGCAGGGCTGTGTTCCTTTCTGGAGGCACTAGGGGATGAATCCTTTTCCTTGCATTTTTCAGCTTCCAGGGGTGGCCTTGTGTTTCTTGTCTCATACCCCCCTTTCCCTGACATGAAGGCCAGCAGTTGCTATTGAGCACTTCTCACATCATATCACGCTGACCTCGCCTGCCTTGATCTTCCTTTTTAAGGACCCTTGTGATTACCTTGGGTTCACCTGGATAATCCAAGTTACTGTCACTAGTATAAGTCAACCTTAAATCCCCATTGCCATGTAACATAACCTATTCACAGGCTCTGGGGATTAGGATAAGGGTAACTTTGGTGGGACCATTATTTTGACTTCCAAGAAGATGTTGAATATCTAAGTGCTTTATTTGCCTCCATATATCCTTTTCAATGAAATACCTCTTCATGTCTTTTGCCCATTTTCTATTTGGATTGTTTGGCTTTTTAACTGTTGAGTTTTTTAAAAAAAATATATGTAAATATTAACCCTTTGTCAGATATGTAGTTTACAAATTTTCTCTCAGTCTGTAGAGTCTTTTCATCCTTTTAACAGGGTTTTTTTGCAAAGCAAAAGTTTTAAATTTCAATAGAGTTCAATTTTTTTTCTTTTTTATTAGAGAAGTTGTAGGTTTACAGGAAAATCATGCATTAAATATAGAGTTCCCATATACCAACTCTTATTAACATCTTGCGTTATTGTAGTACATTGTTACAATTCATGAAAGAATATTTTTATGCTTGTACTATTAACTATAGCCCATCATTTACAATAGGATTCACTATGTTGTGCAGTCCTATGTTTTCATTTTTCATTTTTTTCCCTCCCCTGCCACAGTTGTGACCCTTCTGTGATCCAAAACCTCTCCAAAGATGAAGCTAAGAAAATAACCAAATAAAATAATAAGAAAATGATATTTTAAAAAATAACATATAAAATACAAAAAGATTTGAAAAAAATAAAAAATAAAAAAATATTTTTAAATAATAAAAAAAACTTTTTTAGACAATATGTTTTCATCGCTGTAAGATCTGTTATCTTGTATGTACAGAGAGATTTTCTTCCATATATTCCCCCGGTGTCTTTTTTTTTTTTCATTTTATCTTCAAAGAAGCTTGAGGTTGCAGAAAAGTCATGAAGAGAATATAGGGGATTCCCATATACCCAATGCCCTCCCCCTTTTCCCCTCTCCCCTGTTAATTACATTTTACTTATGGATGGTACATTTGTTACAGTTGATATACAAATATTGAAGCATTGCTACTGACCATAGTCAATAGTTTACATTCTGATTTATATTTTGGCGCATACACTTTTATAAATTTTGACGAAATTTAAAAGGGCCTGAATCTATTATTGCAAAATCATGCAAAACAATTATGTTCCCTCTATTCTATTCTTCCTTCCCCCTCGCCTCAGAACCTATGGTAACCACTAAGTTTCACTTTTTGAAGAATAAGATTCACAGTTACTTCCAATAATATTGAGGGCTAGACATATTGGTCTGTTTTCTTTTATTAGGCACTGCCTATGTTCTCGGGACACTCTTGCCTCTCTGTTTGAGAACATAGCATGACTCCCCAGGGTGGGAATTTAATATTTTCTTGTTTATTGTGTGAGTCTCCACTCACTGATATAACACACTAAGACAAGATGAACACTTACATGTTCCATAGAAGCCTGCCCCAGGTGCACCCTGTCCTGTGTGCACCCCTCCCCACAGCCAATAACCTATACCAGTAACCCTTCCCTGCCATATTTGCCAAAAGAACATTCTCAATGTTGTAGTTTTAACCACAGATCATTTTTAATTTTTATTCTAGTAACATATACAACCTAAAACTTCCCATTTTAATCACGTTCACATATATAATTCAGTGCTAATTTTATTCACAATGCTATGCTAGCATCACAACCATTCATTACCAAAACTTTATGATCAAAAATTGATAAAGTTCAATCTATCAGATTTTTTCTTTTATGGATCATGCTTTTGGTGTCATCTAAGAACATTTTACCAAACCTAGGTCTCAAAGATTTTCTCTTATGTAATTTGCTAAAAGTTTTAGATAGATTTTACATTTAAATCTATTATCCATTATGAGTTAATTTTTGTATAAATGATGAGGTTTAGGTTGAGGTTTATTTATTTATTTATTTTGCCCGTGGATGTACAATAGCTCCAGCACCATTTGCTGAAAAGACCATCCTTCTTCCATTGAACTGCTTTTTTACCTTTCTCAAAAATAATTTGGCTGTCTTTGTATGGGGATGATTTTTTTTTATTCCTTAAAAAGAAACAAATATAACAAACTTTAAAAGTTATTAAAGTTGTTTTCTTAATTTTTCTGTTGCATTGAGCTAGTTAATAATAACAACATATAAAGAAGGTCTTTTCACTCTCAAAGTCTGAAAATGTTAGTAGACTGGGAGAAAATATAGTGAGATGAAATCACAGGTGATGGAAGACTATTGGCTGAACGACTTTGATCAAAATTTCTGCCTTCTTTGGGCCTCAGTTTTTCCTTCTTTGAAATGAGAAGGCTGGACTAGATAAGCCGTAGCACACTTTGCAATGCTGATGGTGTATGCTTAGAGTGTATGATGACTACTCACAATCAAATTTAGAATCAGACATGAGAAGGGGGATCCAGACTGTCATTCTGGTTTAGTCCAAAGTGAGATTGTGTACATCCCCATGAGAGGCTTCACAATTAACTAGAAGTTAAATGGAAAACAAATAAAAACAAGAACAAAACCATTCTGTTTCATAGAAATTCGAGAAGTTTCATCATACCTATAGCTAATCATAATAATATGGAAGACAACATTATAACATCATTTAAAAACCTAACACATTTTGAGATTTGGTAGTGGGATCACCATATAATGTTAGTTGTATTCCGATTTAAAATTTACTAACAAATCTGAAACATAAATGAGAAAAATATAATGTATGAAAGTCCTACACGGTTTAGTCAGAAGAATTCCAAATAAGAGTTTAAACCTCTCAGGCGAACTTACATTATTCTCAGAAATAAACACATTGTAAGCTGATTATGAGAAGGTATTCCTTATACACATTATAAATAATAATTGAGCTAATATATTTTAAGCAGGGAAGAGATTTCTACTTATTTGTGTGACTCTGATTTTAAACTTGTTATTTAGAGCACAACCTCTATTTTCCTAGCTTCATCTTGCCAGAAGGACTGTTGTGGAGTGCCGAGCAAGAAATTAGCAAGAGGAAATTGATTTCCTCTTATCCCCTTGCTTCTCCTGGCAAGTGGCAAGATTTTTGCTCTCAGAAAATAATCAATAAAATAATATAAGGATTACAGATTCATCTACCATATGCCATTGTCTTAATTTTTCTAAAGAAAATCAAAGTGACACTCTTTTTATAGAGCAGCTATTAAATCCCAGCAAGATAGATTCAAGTCATACCTGAATATTTAAGTCTTTTTTCCCCCATAGTTTTGTCTAAGGATGACCTGCATTAAAAGTGTGGTTCCTGGACCACCAGCTTCACCTGGGAGCTTATTGGAAAAGTGGAATCTCAGGCTACAAAGCAGAATCTTTTATAAAGATCCCAGACTAAATGCAATGTGATGTTCTGGGATAGAAAAAGAAATTCTAAGAAAGTCTATAGCTTAGTTAATAGCATTATAATAGCATTATACCAATATTAATTTCTTAGCTTTGGCAAATGTAACAGGATAATATAAAATGTTAATGTTAGGGGCAGCTGGGTGAAGAGTATATGATATTTATTTGTATTATCTTTGCAACTTTTCTGTATATCTAAAGTTATTCCAAAATAAAAATTTTACTTAAAAGATATCCCTAGATGATTCAATTGCACATTAATTTTTTTTTTCACATTAAATTTCAAGGAACACTGTTAGGGTATTCTTTAAAAATGCCCTACCCAAGAGCTAGTAAATCAGAATTTCTGCATGTGGAGATTGGATTCTGAATTTTTATAAAGCTCTCCTGTTGGTTCTTATACACACCAAAATGTGAGAATCCTGGCTTAGAGCTTTCCTTAAGGAGTTGTTACCTTTCTTTGGAAAATGTAATGAAAATTTTTATGTGGTGACCCTGAAATGCCAGTCTATGGACTGATATGGGAATATGATTAAATTTTCACCAGCCTTTAGTGTAATGGGAAAAATAAGAACAAATTCATGACTGACTTCTGAAATGGCAGCATGAGGAGCTCTGTGGACCCACTCTCCAGTGAGTTATTAAAACAAACAAACAACTATTTAAAATCTCTAGAGATTGTCCTATGTGCATATAGTAAATGGAGAACCATTAATTACAGGAAACCTACTAAGTCTTAGTAACAACAGCAAGAATTTGTGGCATTTAGTTGCATTTAGGTCATGACCTGCTCCTTCTTACTCCCTGACAGCTCAGTGAAATGGAAGCTGCATTCTGGTGGGTACAGTGAAAATCAGAGAGCTCTTTTTTTCCCAAGCTCCCAGGTAAGGGATACCATATCTCCCCTGGAAGGGCAGGCCACCAGAATGTCTCATCCCCCCAAGGTTTGTCTTGCAAAAAGTCTGTTCCAGGCAAGAGCAGCTCTGACAGGACTGGGACTCCCTTCCTCAACCCATTCACCTCTCTTAATAACCCTTAACCTCAGTCCTGGCAAGCCAAGAATAAAATGGGCCCTGATCACCCTCACAACAACTTGCTAATAGAGCAGGGGTTCCATGCTGGGAGAGACAATATGAGAAGACCAGAGGTCACTGCTCCTGGCTATCACCCAAAGTATAAAGCAAGGGTCACTCTGAGAGAAGCAGGCCACTATCCCTACTGGCATAGAGACTTTGCTCAAGGTGAGGGGCAGGCTAAAAGAACAAAGAGCTCCAAAGCACTCTCCAAGGAAAGTGACTTTATTTGGAATAGAGTGTGGGGAAGTTCAAGCCCAAGAGTGCTGTTGAAAAAAATGGAGGCTTTAGTAGTAAGCAATTAAGAGGAGGCTGCTAGCTCCATGAGAGCAAAAGGCTAAAACATGGGCCACCTACATGTTTAACAGAGAGGACCAGGGAAAGAGACAGTTAGGAAGTAGTCCTTCTGAGGTCAGAACAGGGGTCAAATACTGGTCTCAAATATTACACTGGAAAAGGTGCCTGAATTTAATTTGATTACACTGTAGAACAATTTAGGCCCTAGGGCATTGGCGAAAATAATAGAGCAATGAGCCAGCAATTAGTGGAGGCTACCAGTTGAGTGTGATACCAACAGAGGCAGATAGCTTAAAAGAGACCAGGGAAAGAGATAGCCAAGGAGGGCCCTGCCCAAACAACTGTTACTCAGTTAGTTACTCAGGGTAACTGTGAGCATACACAAGGCTGTGCCCTCTGAGAAGTGACATCAGAGGCTGCTCACTGCAGAAGAAATAAACCTCACTGAAAAAGTCCAGCCAAGTTACTAAACAAATAAACAAGCAAACAACAATAACAACAAGTCCTATGGGGAAGGAATCTGGAGTTGCTGAAATATATTACCTAAAATGTCTAGTTTTTAACAAAATATATGAAATGTGAAAAGAAATATGGGTCTCATAGACAGGAAAAAAAGAGGCAATAGAAACTGCCTTTGAGAAGGACCAGATATCAGAATTAGCAGACAGACTCAAAATTGTTATTCTAAATATTTTTAAAGAGCTTAAGGATACCATGCTTTAAATGAAAGGAGTTTTGGGAGTGATGGAAATGTTTGGAACTACATTGAGGTGGTGTACAATACTGTGTACATGTTACTTCTATTATTCTGTTTCCTTTTATACTGTTGTACAACATTGTGAATATACTAATGCCACTGAATTGTTCATTTTAAAAAGGTTAATTTTATGTTATGTGTTATCTTAATAAATTTTTAAAGTTAAAGGGAAAGAAAAAAAAAAGGAAGGTATGGTGACAATGTCTCCTGAAACAGAGACTGTCCATAATGAGATACAAATTATGAAAAGGAACCAAATGGAAACCTAATAAAGTGCATCTATGAAAAACACACAGCTAATAACATACTTACTAGTGAAAGACTGAATATTTTACCCCTAAGATCATCAACAAGATGAGTATGTCTGTTCCTGCCCCTTCTATTCAACATTGTACTAGGTATTCTGAACAGGGCAATTAGGCAAGAAAAAGAAATAAAAGACATCGTTACGACCCAATTCCTGAAGGGCACGAGTTGGTGAGTCCACGAGACCAAAGAACACACCTGGCATTTAGTCAGGCATATGCTTTATTGGGACTTATGGACAGGAGAGAATCTTTGATGGCAGCCAGTCAAAGAATTAATGAAGTCAGCACTCCACAAAGAGATGAGAAAATGAGGGGTGATATATAAGGGGTCTCAGAACAAGGACATTCCATAGGATATAAGAATAGAGTTTCTGCTAGAGTCACGTGAAGTGTACACATGGAGTGTGGTTATGTTTTCACTTTGCTCATAGGAAGAATGTTTACCAAGGATGTTTACTCCTTTCGGAAGATCATAGTTTACGATAGCACCTGTACATTCTCTTCCCTCTGTGTATGGTTGTTAACCTTTAACTTATGCCTAGGTCATACAGGCAGCTATGTGCTGAAGACTTAGAGGGGGCCCTGGGTCCCCACAATCCACTCCTATGTAGTGGCCCACGTTGACCATAGGTCAAGCATTGCATCCACATTCCACAGCAACAGTATAAAAGGAAACAGAATAATAGGAGTAACATGTACACAACATTGAAAGTTAATGAGGGCACAGGTTCCACTTTGTGACACAGTAAGAATATCTAAAGCCACCCTATTTTGTAAAACTACCTTTTGGAGTTGGGTAGTTTCTTCATTTACTAAGGAAATTGCTACTTTGGAGTCATTAAGGGCTTGAGCAGTGTGATTGACTGAAGCCATTATGTGTTTTCAGTGACAATTGTAGCATCACCTGGCACACACAAAAAAACGGTCAATGGGTAGAACCACCAGGGGGCACACTTCACTCTATTTCTAGCCTTGTTAGTAAAATTGCACAACTTGGAGTAACCACCCCACATCACAGATTTCCTCTTGTCATTCCATGCAGACAGGGGCAATGTGATCAGCCATTAACCATCCTAAAGCATTATATACAGCATATCCTAATAAAGGCCTGAATTTATATACCTGTTCTTTTAAAAGGGAAAAAATATAATTATAAGTCTCATTGAAAGAGGGCAACTGAAACTCAGTCTTAAATGAGAAGTTCTTGTTCCAAATTTGCCGATGGGTCATATTCTGCCATGCCAGGAAGGTGTTCCATACTGTCCAATTTGCATGAGTTACAATCCAAGGAAGGCCAGTAGCACCCGAGGATGGTAAATTTATGCAAACCCAACATTGGGTTCGATTGTGGGCATGGGTTACTGCCAAAGCCTGCTATGAAGAGGTATTGGCTAGGGCTCTGTGGTTCAAAAGAAAGATGTTTATGGGTACACACTTAGAATCCCAGCTATTTGCTCTCCTGATTGGTTGCCTTTTTACCTTCACCTGTCAGATTTCAGGGTATGAATGAGAAAGCCTTTCTATATGAAGTTTTCAAGGACTTCTTTTGAGTCTGGGACTTTTAAACTGGACCTCGTGACAGGGTCTTTGGTGGGCTTTATTCTGATCTTCCCTGTTTCCTATACTAACCTCCCTGAGCTTCACCCTCAGAGAGTTTTCACCCTTATTCTTAAGGGGGGAGCTGAAGGGCAGTGGTCATTCTTCTGTAGCTGCTTCCTGCTGTTAGAGTCAGTAGAACCTGCCTGACCAGGTGTGAAACTCTCTAGCTAGGCTATTGAGGTTGAGGGAAGGCAGGTCCGGCACTGTAGTTGGAACTGAATGAAATCCCCACATGACTAATACCTTGTTCTGGAAGAAATAAACTTAGAATTTTGAAGATATATGGTCTTACTAAAAGGATAAAGAAAATGGTGGTTAGTGGCCTCAACATGACATACTGGACCATAGGAATGAGGAAGGCCAGGTGCTCCAGAGGCTATATCATCTCAAAGCTGATGGACTTGCTCTTGTAATTTTCAAATGCTGTCTAGGAAACTGCCATCCCCAGTTCCCACAGTGGTGGTTATGCCTAGGACAGCTAGAAGGGGTATGAGAAGAGGCACTTTCCTAGACGTAAACTCACAAACATTAAGAGAGCCATTCTTTTATCTTATAGGCACATTCATTAATTAGAAAATGAATTAGGTTTACAAAGAGTTTTTTTGTAAAAAGATTTATTTATTTCTCCCCACCCCCCGACAACCCCCCTCATTGTTTTACATTCGCTGTCTGCTCTCTGTGTGTTCTTCTGTGTCTGCTTGTCTTCTTTTTAGGCAGCACCAGGAACCAACCATGGGATCTTCTGGAGTGGGAGAGAGGCATTCAATCTCTTGCACCACCTCAGCTCCCTGGTCTGCTGAATCTCTTATTGTCTCTCCTCTGTGTCTCTTTTTGTTGTTTCATCTTGCTGCACCACCTTTCTATGCAGGCCATCCCTCCACATGGGCCAGCTCTTCACGCGGGCCAGCACTCCTGAGTGGGTCAGCACTCCTGCATGGGCCAGCACTCCTGGAGAGTCCAGCATTCTGCATGGGCCAGTTCTCTGCCCAGGCCAGCTCACCATGCGAGTCAGCTTGCCTTTCACCAGGAGGCCCCGAGAATCAAACCCTGGACCCCCTATATGGTAGATGGGAGCCCAATCACTTGAGCCACATCCGTTTCCCTACAAAGACTTTTAACATGTTTGATATCCTTCTGCATATGATCTAGAATAGAAGAGATATTATCATATCCATTAGGTATATAGGTATAATATTTAATACTAATCAATACTAATCAAAGCAGTAATCAATGCACAAGTTCTTCTTTGAGTTGTAGTTAATAGATCTAAACTCCAGATTTGCAATACCATATGTTTTTTCTCCGCGGGAGCAGGCCATGATGCCAATTGTGTCTGTTTAGGTTCTGCTCACATTACTCTGGTAATTATTGCTCTACTTGGTATATCCTTCACACAGCCAGCATGCTGCAACACCACTGTCCCTTGGAGGGAAGCTCCAGTGTTTCACCAGCCTGGTGCATAGTACTCTTTGGCACTATGAAACAGAGTCAGTTTGGAGGCAATGTAAATTTGGCCATATTGAGCCATCACTGGCTGCTGCAGGAGTCCAAAACTGCAACATAGTTTCCATCCACTTCAGGAGCATGTCCAGAGATGTGGTAGATCCTTTTATTATTTTAGGCATTGTAGTGACCAACCTAACCAATAACTCAAATGGAGAGGCACTATGCAGGGTACTAGAGGCCTGGTTTGAATGCACAAGAGAATTTTACAAAACTTAAGTCTCTTAATTTTTATACACTTTCTAAATACTTCCAGTGCAGTTTATAACATATTAAATGGACTTAACTATTTTCAGTACTTTACTTTTTACCTCTACACCTTTACCATGATTACATTAATTAACAGGTATTTTACTTTAGCAGTATAGGAAAAACTACTTTCTCCATTATTTTATGAAAACTTAAGATTCTCAATGGAATCAAGATTATCTTTTCCATATCACCACTTTAATATGCAGATTGAGGTTGCCTCTGACAGGTTTCCCTGTTATGAAGTTACTTTTTGTTATCAATATTATCTCCTAGATTTCTACTTAATGATTTCCCAGAATCAATCACTTACATTATAATCTTTCAGTTTAGAAATACTTTTACAAACTTCCTATAATCAACCACCTAGACTATTTGTCTTAGTTCATCTTAAGACAAATTTCACCTTTACAAAACACATTCCCTTACTTAATGCTGCCTTCTGCAATACCTTCTACAACTTTCTATATTCATTCAAGCCGTGTCTTACATATTTCCATCCTGATTTTATGAAAACCAGCCGTCTTATCTTAAGACAAAGCACATTCCCTTAAACAAACATATCAAATTTTAGTCAGCACTGACTATGAATTCACTTCCACAAATCTTTTACTTCTTTCTATATCCATTTAAGTCTCATATTCCTCATTCTGTTCTGTGAAGAAAAAAAAGCAACTATTCGTTTCAATTTAGGCAAAAACATTTTTTTAAAAAAAGAGGTTTGTAATAATAATCATTAGCCAAAATTTCATCATCTAGATATTTAATACATGTAATGCTAATTTATTTCATTAGTATCTCTCTATAAACCCAGGGAGATAACACCCAAGCTAAATAAAATGGAAACCATTATAGTTTATGCAAGAGATGTTCTTTTCTCTTCCTTGTTCCAAAGGAGGCTAAAACCTCTTTTTTTCTTTAATAAAATTCTAAAACTGTGAATAACTTAAAAAATATACTGACTGCCAATTTCTGGAATATATTATAATTGTTTAATTTGTTTAATCATCTTTTAGGAAAATCGTTCCATAGCTTTCAAGGACTTTTTCTTTACTTATGGAAATTTAGCCATTGAATGATTACTGTCATCTCAAAAGCTTTTAAAATTTAATTGGGGAATCACAGGACAGACTACACAAAACAAGGTTTATTCTGTAATATCTCCTCAGTTCCTATTTTAATTTCCAGACCTAGTAGACAAAGGTCTAGGCTAAACTCACATCTCTCCTATCTGTCCACACCCAGCCCATCCCCATAGTTTCCTCAACTGGTTTTACTGGAATTAGGTTAGAAGACGACCCTGGGGGCATGATAGGCTCTAGAAAGATTATGGGGCAATTCAGAATAAACTTTTTAGTTTCTTTCCTTTAAATAGTTCCTTTATTCAGATTTTATGTGAATTTTTATCCTGTTTGGCTTTTCTAATTTGAGCTTCAGGAGCACTCATTTACCAATATAACTGCTTATTTAATTTTTGGCCACTTGAATAGAGCTCTTTTAAGAATTTTCATTTGTTAATTTGATATTACCACCTAGAAGTATGAAAATATACACTGAACAAAGAGACACAAAAAGAGTTGAGACACACCAATAGAAACATAAAGCTCACTAATTTGATGCATAATTCTTACTTTTTTGGTATGATTCTCTCCAAGCTCTCCATCATTTCACATCTCTGAATTTTACTGCTTTTAAGGTTTCCTCTGGAATCAGTGTTGCCTGTAATATGTAAGTTTGTTCTTGGAAACACTTTTATTAGTAACCAGCAACCAGTTAGGAATACTTAAGTAGTATAAATGCAGTTAAGCACTAAATTAGCAGTTTAGAGAGACAGATATTTAACACATATATTCTGGATTACCACTCTTCAGGAGTACACTTAAACTCAAAATTCAGGAGTAAGCTATTGATTCAAAATTGAAAGTTGGTTTTAACATCTTGATTAAAATTCTGATCAAAATAAAATGTGACTAAAACTTAAAACATTGTCAAAATAACATCTCATTTAAACTCTTCCACAATTGACACAAGTATGAGCTTTCAG
Source organism: Cabassous unicinctus (assembly GCA_029593785.1). Lineage (NCBI taxonomy): Eukaryota > Metazoa > Chordata > Mammalia > Cingulata > Chlamyphoridae > Cabassous > Cabassous unicinctus. The sequence continues at coordinate 21,974 of JAQZBX010017598.1, read as the reverse complement.
TTTTGTAATATATTTTTAATTGCAGTCTTACAAAACTGCTAGCATTTTTTTCTATTATAATCATTATTTTTTAGAGTTGTCTGGTTCAAAGTTATTAAACTTTAACAGTACCAATTTTGTTAATGTGGCTATCCAGATCTAATTAGAATTAACATGGAAACAGAACAGAGAACATTAATGTCATTTTCCCTATCTTAGTTAACTGCTACTCCCATTAGCATTTTCAGGGCTACCCCGTACGGAGTTCCACAACAGGTAGGTGGGCAACCCCATATTCTCTCGGTGGTTCCCACTTGTCCAGGAGGGCAGCCACCCCTCCCCACATGGACATGACAAGCCAACCCAGGATATCCCCTTCAGATTCTCCTTTCCCTGAGCTCATGCCTGCTACTGCCGGTGGTCCTTTGGTCTCCTAGCTCATGGCTTGCCAATTGTTACAACCCAACTCCTGAAGGGCATGAGTTAGTGAGGCCATGAGACCAAAGAACACCCTGGCATTTAATCAGGCATAAGCTTTATTGGGATTTATGGACAGGAGAGAATCTTTGACGGCGGCCGGTCAAAGAATGAAGTCAGCACTCTGCAAAGAGATGAGAAAATGAGGGGTGATATATAAGGAGTCTCAGAATAAGGACATTCCATAGGGTATGAGAACAGATTTTTTGCTAGGGTCTCAAAGTGTATACATGGGGTGTGCTGACGTTTACCAAGGACGTTTACTGCTTTCAGAAGTTCATAGTTTATGATAACATCTGTACATTCCCTTCCTTCTGGGGAGGGTTGTTAACCTTTAACTTATGCCTAGGTCACACAGGCAGCTACATGCTGAAGACTTAGAAGGGGACCTGGGTCCCCACAGGCATTCAGATTGGAAAGGAAGAGGTAAAATCTATTTCTAAATCCTAAGGAGTCCATTAAAAAACTGTTAGAAAGCTTGCAGGGTACAAGATCAAAATACAAAAATCAGTTATATTTCTATGTATTGACAATGAAAATTCTGAAAATGAAATTAAGAAAACAATTCAATTTACAATAGCAACAAAAGAAAAATTATTAAAAATTTAACAAAAAGTGCAAAATATGTACTCTGAAATCTACAAAGCAATGATGAAAGAAACTGAAGAATATCTGAACAATTTGGAAAAAGATTCCAATTTCATGGATTAGATTCATTAATATTGTTAAATGGCTATACTTCCCCAGTTAAACTAGTGATTCAAGGCAATCTTATAAGAATATCAGCTGGGTTTTTTGCAGAAATTGACATGCTGGTCCTAAAATTCACATGGAAATGCAAAGAACTCATAATAGCTGAAGCAATATTGAAAAAGAACCACATTAGAATCAGCACTCAATTTCAAAACTTAGTACAAATCTTCGGTAATCAAGACAATGTGTTATTGAGATAAGGATAGAAATATAGATCAGTCGGATAGAATTGAAAGTCCAGAAATAAACTCTTACCTTCATTGTTAATTGATTTCCAACAAGGCAGTTAAGACAATTCAAGGATGGCAATAGTAACCTTTTCAACAAATGGTGCTGTGATATGCAAAAAAATGAAGTTGGACTCTTCCTTCATGCCATATACAAAAATTAATTCAAAATGGATAAGAGATCTAAATGTAAGAACTAAAGTTGTTCAACTCTTAGAAACAAATATAGGAGTAAATATTTGTGACCTTGGATTAGGCAATTATTTCTTAGCTATGACTCTAAAATCACAAGCATCCACGAAAAAAATAAAACATTTTGCCCTTTAAAGGACAGCATCCAGAAAGTACAAAGGCAATCCATAGGATAGGAGAAAATATTTTAAAATTATATATCTGATAAAGGACATAGACCTAGAATATATAAAGAACTCTCAAAACTCACTAACAAAAGACAAATAATCTAATTAAAAACTAGGCAAAGGATCTGAATAGGCATGTCTCAAAAGAAGATATGCGTATGGTCAATAAGCACTTGAAAAGATGCTCAATATCATTGGTGGGCCATTAGGAAAATTCAAATCAAAACCACAATGAGATATCACTTCATATCCACCGGGATGGCTATAATCAAAGAGACCAATAATGAAGGGCATTGGCAAAGATGTGGAGGATTTGGAACCCTAATACCATCATATATTGCTGGTGGGAATGTAAAATGGTATAGCTTCTTTGGAAAACACTTTGGCAGTTCCTCGAAATGTTAACCAGCATTACCATATGATCTAGCAATTCCATTTATAGGCATATACTCAAGAGAAATAATATTTGTGTACACACAGATTTGTGCATGAATATTCATAATAGCCAAAAGTGAGAAATAACTCAAATGTCCATCAAATGAGTCAAATAAAATGCGGTACACACAATGGAGTATTATTCAACCATAAAAAAGAATTAACTTCTGGTACATGATGCAACATGGGTGAACCTTGAAAACATTATACTAAGTGAAAGAAGCCAGGCACAAAAAAACACATATTGTAGAATTTCATTTATATGAAATATCCAGAATAGATAAATCTATAGAGATAGTTGGTTAGTGGCTTTGTAAGGCTGGGAGGATTGCGGGTAAGTGGAGAGAGACTGCTAATGGGTATGGGGTTGAAATGACATGTTCTAAAATCGACTGTGATAATGGTTGCCCAACTTTATGCATATAATAGAAACTGTTAGATTGTACACTTTGAATGTGTGGACTGTATGGTATGTAAATTCTATCTCAATAAAGCTGTCTTTTTTTAAACCCAAATAATATGAATATATGTGGAAAGGCAGCATGGTATGCTGAAGCAATATAGGGAAGTGGTTAAAATCACAAACTTGAGCCAGATTACCTGGGTTTAACCTTATCATTAACAGCTATGTGACCTTACAACTTTCTTAATTTCTCTGAGCCTCAGTTTCCTCATCTGTAAATTGGGGATAATAGTAGTGCCTATTTCATACCATTGTTATAAAAATTAAATCAGTCAATATTTTAAAAGCGCTTAAAGCAATGCCTGGCACAATGTGAGCATTATTTAAGTGTTTGATTAATATGATATAGGAAGACCACTATCTTTCTCTTTAGGAAATTGTCTTTTATTCGGAGGGTCCGACCTTCCTATTTTATGTACTTAAAATTTCCCTTCGTTAACAAAAAAGAAGAAATATTAGTTATGATAGATGGTAGTCATTTTGTAATGTCTGTAATTTGTAAAATAAAAAGTTGGTGCTTCCATATTGAGTTCTGTATTTTACTTGGGCTACTATAACAAATTACCACACACTTGGTAGTGTGAAACAACAGAAATATATGCTCTCACAATTCTGGAGGATAGAAGTTCGAAATCAAGAGGTTGTTAGGGTTGTGCTCCCTCTATAGGCTCTAGCAGATATTCTTTTCCTTGCCTCTTCCAGCTTCTGGCAGCTTTGTGTGTTTCTTGACTAGTGGCTGTATCTCACTACTTTCTGCCTCTGTGATCATGTTGCCTCCTCTTATGTTTTTCTTCTCTGTGTATCTCTTAGAAGGACACTTGTCATTGGATTTAGGGCCCACCCAGGTAATCCGGGATGATCTCCTCATGGCAATATCCTTAACTTAATTATATCTGAAAAGACCCTTTTTCCAATAAGATAATGTTCACATGGTCTGGGAATTAGATCACACACATATCTTTTGGGTGTCACCATTCAACCCACTATAAGCTCCAAGTGTTATGTGGTTTTGTTTGTTTATTTGTTGTTGTTTTTTTTCAGAATTTTACTGTTTCATGAAATTCTAAGTCAGGGAACCAATGGATTAAGAACTCTGCCTCTGTTCAGTGGCCCTGGGAACCTGACAGCTTTAAGGAAAATAAAAATTGTTAAATTTTATTTAGATGCTTAACTGCCTAGTAACATGCTTATCACCTAGTAGATGTTAACGAATGTGCATTGGAATCGATAACAAGAATGGATCATACATATGTGAATGCTTTTGTGGGATTGTATGTATATATAAAAATTTATAATTATCTATATATATATATAAATTGACATTGAGTCGTGGCCTCTTTCTGCTGTTTTCCTTTAAGACTATGTAGCTAGATCTGATTTATATGAGCTTGTGTATTTCTGCTAACCTGATTACCATGAAATTTTGCTTTGATGTCTTTATATGTGGTATGATCATTCAGTTGAGTTTCAGAAGTACTCTCTTTCAAGGATTAAGGGATAATTGGAATTATTTATCCATTCAACACTCCCTTCCCCAATTTTCAGTAATATTTTCCAATACTGGTATTGCTACTGTTACATTTATATATGCTCACTATTTTGATGTCCAATTTTTCATAACATTTTCTTGTTTCTTCTTCTCAGTCTCTGAACACCTTTTAAATAATTTGATTTGATATAACTATGCTGGCAGTTTTAATTTCTTAAAGAGAAACTTGACAATACTAATGTCATTGTATGTGTAAAACTTCCATAGGGCAAGTTTTCTGTTTAACTTTTGTAGCCCATGGGCTGGGTCTGAGGATTCCTATGTGTTGTGAACAGTTAGTATGACACCTACCGCTACAAAAATGCTTAGTAATAATTATGCTTCTCGGACATTTGTGGAAAATGTGACAGAGAAACATCTATAGCCTTTCTTGTTGGAAATGCATCTGTAGAACACAGCAGTGTAGGACAGTGGTTCCAGCAGGAGCTTCAGTCCTAGGGACACCACCATGTCTCAGTTTGTGTCTTAAAACACACCTTTGATTTTGCTTTCCAGGTTTGGATTTCATAATATATGAGACTAAGAAATAGAACTGCAGTATTCTGAATGATCATATGTGACTAATGCAAAACAGCAGTGCTGGAAAAAATCATTGCTGATCCTTTTGGTAATCCAAAAAGAATTGCCTAGATATTTAAAGGATTTATAGTTGAAAGAAGGCAGTATACTTTCTTGACACAAAAGATTAGCATAACCTGCTTGCATCCCTGCCTATAACTAAATTACAGTCTTAAGAGAACAGAACCATAGTGATATCCAGAGTATTGCTTAATATCTGCTGCTATTTTAAAGTATTTCCCACAGTATGTCATTGTATCTTAATGTTACTAAACTTTATATTGCATTTGCTTAAAACTGCTTTAATTGAAGCCATTGAAATTTATCTATCCTGCTGAGTGAGCTACTTTGCGTATGAAGCACTAAAATGTGAAAGTAGTATATTTTATAGATAGCAAAGCTAGAATACAGTTGATTTTAGTTCCCATTTGTGAAAAACCAGCCTTGGACAGAGCCAACAAGAGAATGATTAGAAGGAATTATATTAAACATTTGACTGATGGAGTCTTTCCCCACCCCCGCAATACTATGTCAGCTCACAGTATCCAACCTTTGCTGTCTGCATAACTCATTTTGGCACCGAGTCATTTAAACTATTATGCATATTTTTCAGATTTTAATGTCTCATTGCCACAGCTGAATTGTGATCTTGATTTTACACTAGCAGACGACAGGGCTGGCAATATAGTAAGGGCTCAAGACAGATGGATTGGGGAGTCGTCATCCTCAGAGAATGTGGGTGGTCACATAGCAGAGAATTGTTTCATTGAATTATTTCCTCATTTGAATAAGTTACTTTTGCCCTTTGGGCTGTGTATTTTTCCATACAATATTTGCTTACTTTATCTCTTTAATGTGTCATTGTGTAATTTTTAAATAACTTTATTTATGCGTATTTCATATCCTCCAAACATATATCCTCCATTTCCCCTTCCCCCTTTCCCAATCCCCTGGTAGCCTCGAATCTACTTTCTGTCCCTGCAGATTTTCTATTTCTAGATAGCATTTATAAGTGACATTATACAATGTATGTCCTTATGTGTCTTGCTTATTACACTGAGCATACTGTTTTCAAGGTTCTTCCACGTTGCAGAATATCTCAGAACTTCATTCTTTCTTATGGCTGAATAATATTTCATTGTATGTATGTATCACATTTTGTTTATCCATTCATTTGTTGGTGGGCAATTGGATTGTTTCCACCTTTTTGCTATTGTGAACAATGCTGCTATACATTGGTGTATGAGTATCTTTGGGTATATACCTAGAAGTGTAGTTGCTGGGTCATTTGATAATTCTCTAACTTTTAGAGAAAACATCATATTGCTTTCCACTGTTTTCCAATGTGGCTGCACCATTTTACTTTCCCCCCAACAATGCACTAGAGTTCCAATTTTTCCACATCCTCTCCAACACTTGATATTTTCCATTTTTTTAAATAAGAGACATCTTTGTGGGTAAGAGGTGGTATCTCATGGTTTTGGTTTGTAATTCCCTAAAGGCTAATGATGTTGGACATCTTTTCATATACTTATTGGCCATTTGTTTATTTTTTATTTTTTTGGAAAAATGTCTACTTAAGTCCTTTCCCCATGTTTTAATTGAATTGCTTTTCCTTTTGTGGTTGTATTGTAAAATCATGGTGACATTTCAGAAAAATGGAGAATGATTCTGTATCCCTCCAAATACAGTTTTAATTTGTTCCTACCTTTGTGAACCTATTCCAAATTACATCTGCTTTCTCATTTTGCATGAGCAAAATATATTTCCTCTATACCAAACTTCTACCTTTAAGTATCTCCCAAATTGTCACTGCATTCTCCATGTAAATAGATGGGAGTAACAAGAGACCAATGAAAAGAACAAGCCTAAACCCTGTTCATGCCTGTACCAAGGATTTCATCTGACTTCTTCTGGTGCCTGTATCAAAGCCTACTTCAGATGGATGATTTTACAACTTCCAAGACTCAGTTCACTTTAGGATGCCAAGTGATTTTGGAAAACTCCTCAATGAAAGTACTATAAATCCAGTACAGCCCTAGACCTTTACTTATGGCATCCTACTTATGTAGCCTAACATTTTTTTCCCTCCACCATTGACCTGGAGTTCTTTTCCTTATCAAAAGTCATTCCACTCAAAGGCCCAGGAATATTTTTGTAATATTGAGAGAGGACCCAAATATTCCTTTTCTAAAAGTGTTATATCATCCTGAATTGAAATCAATGCTCCATACTTTTGTTTTGCCAAAGCATGAGTGAGTTGCATCAGTGGTCAGAGACCCTCTACTAGTGGCAGAGAAGAAATTTAGAATGATTCACCCACTCAGGGTATGGGTAGCACTCAAGGAATGAGAAATACAAATCAACATGAATTTCAATGCTGTAGACTGCACTATTCAGGAATAGAAATTTGGTTTTTTTTTTCAGAACATCTATTCTAGCAATGTTGTTGAATGGTGTCTGAAAAAAACGCTATTTCAGAATAATTAAAAACTCATTTTTGAAAGTGAGTAAAGTCCTCAAGAAGTTTTTAAGTATTTCTAGATTCACATTTTAATTTTTAACTTTAAAATTACCATTTTATTGTTAGATTTTGACCTTTCAAAATTTATCACTACTTAAAAACAAAATCAACAATAAGCACAAAATCTAAATTGCAGTCAAGCACAGTCTTCCATGACACTATTGCCCTGACTTTTCTGATGTGTTCTTCTCTTTGAAGAGCTTGGGTGTTATGTGGTCAGCAATATCCAAACAATTAATGTAATAGAGTGAAAATGCCCTTTCCGCAGAAATAGCTGTTTCTGGGAGGAGGCTAAACTGTCTTTAGATTGAAGAAGAGTTATGTAAATCCATTTCTGTACAAATGAGTTTGCTGAATTCCAGATTTCTCTAATGAAACCGTGCTGAATAACTGCTATGGTTGCAGTTGTGGAAGTATTCAAAATCAAATGTTGATTCTTGCCGCTTGACCAAATACTTTAAAACTAGAGTTCTAAAAGCTAAACCCAAGCAATTGTTCAAAGAAATTGATTGTACAGGAGTTTACTTTTGATGATAGTAAATGGGCCATAATCTACCATGTAAGCAGTTTAGTTGTTATGACTTTTGTTGAAGGAGATTTGTCTGGTAATATGGATTTTTCCATTGGCCTTTGCAAATTACGCCATCTTTCAGAACCTAGAAGGTCATTTATAAATTAAGGATAATGATACATATATCTTCTTAACTTCTCTGAAATATTCTGGAAACTTCAGTTCCAGATCTAAATGTTTTTCTTGTTATCTTTATCTGTAAAATAATTTTATCAGTCTTTAAAAATTTCAAATCAAGCAGCTTCTATGGCCTAAATAACAGGAGATAGCATTGTGATTGACAAAAGTAACACTCTATAAGAAAAGCAGATATGTTAATCTCATGAGAGGAATGATTTGATTTTGTGCTTTTCAGGTCTGAATGCAAATAATACATCATAAACTTTAAAAAAATAGTACTGAATAAAGGAATAGGGGATAGGGAATGGGGAGTTAATACTTAGTTGGTACAGACTTTCTGTTTAGGGGGATGGAAAAGTTTTGGTAATGGATGGTGGTGATGGTAGTACAACATTGTGACTGTAATTAATACCACTGAACTATATAGTTGAATGTGGTTAAAAGTGGAAGTTTAGGTTGTATATATGTTACTAGAATAAAATATTTTTGAGAGATCATATGACTGTATAAAACAAAGAGTGAACCCTAATGTAGACTATGGACTGCAGTTAATAGTATAATTATAATAAAATTATTTCATCAATCATAGCAAAAGTAGCACACTAATTTAATGCATTAAAAATAGGGAAATTGTGTGAGGGGGGGTATATGGCAACTCTGTGTTTTCTGCATGATTTTTCTGTAAACTGAGAACTTCTCTAATAAAAAAAGAGGACTGAATTTCTGAAGTGAATATATCTAAGCCGTCAGAGTGTGCATTATTTATGTGTGGTGAGTCACATACACTTAAACTATTAAATGATAATTTTCTGGTGTCTCAAAGTTCTCAAATTTAGGATTTTTTACCTTCCTATTCTGAACAGAAAAAAAGGGAATATTAATGATGAAAAATCCACATGTATGAGTGAACATATATGGAAATTTTCCTTCTAAATAGATAATTATTCTTAGTTCTTAGCTGTTCTATTATCTGTTGTGGCCTAACAAACTACCCTAAAATCTAATGACTTAAAACAATAACCAATCTTACTATTTCTCGTGATTCTGCAGTGTGTACTGGGCCTGGCTTGGCAGTTATTTCCTGGTCACTCATGTGTCTATATTCAGTTGGCAGGTCAGTTGTGGGCTGGGGGTAGCCTCTGTTGAGATGCTGAGAGACTTGGCTTCTCTCTCTCTCTCTCTCTCTCTCTCTCTCTCTCTCCCCCTCTCCCCCCCCCCTCTGTGTTTCTATCTTTATCTCTATCTCTATCATCTATATCTCTATCTCTATCTCTGTCTCAGGGTTTCTTCCTTTCCACATGACTTCTCCATGTGATCTCTCCAGCAGCTGAACTTCTTACATAGTAGCTCAAGGCACCAAAGAGTGCAAAAGTAGCCTCTTCCTGGGTTTCTTAAGACTTAAACCTGGAATTGGCACAATGTCATTTTTGCTAAATCCTATTGGTTGACACAAGTCACAAGGCTATCCCAGATTCAAGGGGTGGGGACTACACAAGGATGTGAATCCTGGAAAGCACAGTTCATTGGGAGCCTACAAAGTAAGTCTCTTGTTTTAGCATTTATTGATTCATTCAAATGACAGACAATGTTTCTCTATTCATTTATTTAGTGTCCTGGGTAGATGGATTGAGTTAGACCTAATTTCTATTATTAAGGCTTTGAATATTCTGTTTTAATCTCTATAAAATATCCTACATACATCAATATTGGTGAGTGAAGCAGAAATTATCTTGCTTTTGTAGAGGTGACAGTTTAAGAAAAGAGGCAGCTATGATTAAATAACTAATGAATATATATGCATACATATGTCTCTTTCTGTAATGATAAACTGTATTATGGACTGTAAAGGAAGAGTATAGGGTGACTTGAAGGTACATGAATATTAGGGAATGGAGATCAGGGAACTCTTCCCCGAGGAAGCGATGCTTGAATTAATATTGAAAGATGAAGAAGTAGAGTAGTAAAGTGATGGGGAAAGAGAAAGATGTATTCTAGGAGGTGTCCTTGAGATGGGAGACAGGTGGCAGTGGGGGTGGGGTGGGGGTGGATGTAGGAAGTTTGATGAAATGAAAGTAGAAAGTGGGACTGTAATGCAAAAAGCTAGGGCAAGAGTGACTTGAAATAGGGCTAGAATGGAAAATGGGGGCCAGAGGACATAGGGCCTTTTAGGTCATGACAAGAATTTGGAAGAGCAGCAGAAACCATTGAATGATTATGGGGTTAGGTAGTATGATGCAAATAATCAGATTGGCAATTTGTGAAAATAAGTGCAATCTCTATGTGGAGAATGAATTGAAGTTTCCCACAGTGGATGTGGAAAGACTAATTAGGAGGTTATTACTTATTACAAGAGTAATGATGGTGGGAGCAGATATGAAGATAAGTGGGCAGATGTAGGAGATGGTTTGGAGGTAAAAGAAATAGAACTTGGTTTGGTATCTTTATATTTTCTGTGAAATTGAAAAGGAAAGGGAACTATTATTTACCAAATATCAACCATATATTAAGCACATTCACTTAAATTATCTCATTTAATAACTGGTGGCCCATTAGCACAGATTGGTGGCTTCCCTACTTTAAATCTTTAATTCTCATTGTAGAAACACATTTTGTTTCTGTGACTGATCAGAGTAACTTTGAAAGTTCAGGTGGTAAGGTGTAACGATGTGTTTATGAAGGGCGCACGTAGTGTGTAGTTGTATCTCTCTATGTTTACATGTTTGTATATTATTTCCTTTTTTGTGCCAAAAATGTGTGGTCAGTTCAAAGACTGGCTGAAAGTTATCACAACAGATTGCCATCCTCAAACCTTGAGGTTACAGTCTTAGGTGGTGAGGTCAGAATTTATCAGTTTAATGTCCAGATATCCAGGTAGGTATGTGTGAGCATGTATGTGTGTATGTAGAAACGAATGAAAGCACTCAAGTGAAGAAGGATGGCTTGGGATTGAGAGGGGTTAGATGACTTTTGTGATAAAGAGTTTGGGGAAAATTGAACATAGAAGCAAAACCCAGAATTACTCCTGAATGCCATGTTCAGGTTTTGGGGTGGCCTTCTGCCTTATTTCTTCTGATTCCAGCCTGCTTTCTTTTAGCTTTCTGTATTTGTGCAGGTTTTTTTCCTATATATGATTTTTCTTGCAGTATAAAAAAGTATTGCTAAAAGGTATTTCAAAGAAGAGAAAGTCATTTTCAATTAAAATTTAAATGGCTGCATTTCAGTATATCTTTTCTGCATTTCTAAAATGATGTGGAGTCAAAGCACAGTACATTAATGCTACCGTGTGCGTGTGTGTGTGTGTGTGTGTGTGTGTGTGTGTGTGTGTGTGTGAAAGTTGATTCCAACTAGGTCTTTTCTTTGGTTGTTCTGGGGCACTTTATTTTATTTGTTTGAGCAACTGTTTTGGGATACATGATTCACTGTTACTTTATTATAGCTAGAATATCTTGAAGTCTTATATTTTGTTTTCATAGTCCACAACTGGGGATTAGTTAGTTAACCTTAGCTGTCACCAGCCATAACAGAGATATAAAGAAAGATTTCTTAGTACAGTCACTTAAAAAACCCTTTTCATGTCAATAAAACATGAAGGAATAATAGCCAATCCATGGGTTGTTTTTTTCTTTTCAAAGAATATTCACCTGTTTTGATTTAATTTTTTGAGGTTTGTGTTTAAACAAGCAAAATTGTCAGATTTTAGGCTATATATAGTCTATCACATTTCCTAGATTTAGTATTGTTAAATTATTTTTTTTCCTAGCTAAGTTCAACCTTCACATCCACATACTAATTGATTAAAATTCCTGACATATTCTGTGAAAGAATTTTGGCAAATAGATGTTTAAAATAGAACCTCACCAACATGGATGTCTATAGCCAAAATTTAGGTCATAAAAAGTTTAATCAAGAAATGTTTTGTCAGGGAGTAGTTGTAACTACAGAATTATCTTTTGTTGTAGTTTTAAAACAAACATGAGTCAATAGCACAGTAGATAAGAGCATGAACTCTGAAGCTAGATTACCAAGGTTTAAATTCTGTCAGTTGTGCAAGTTGCTTAATCTCTCTGTGCCTTGATTTCTTTATCTGTAAAATGGGGATAATATGACCTATATCATCGGGTTCTTATTGAATTTAAATGAGGAAATATATGTAAAGCATTTAGTACATTATCAGTTACCCATTAAATATAAGGTAGTTTTTTATTACTATTATTGTGAATTAGATCCCCAGAGAATGCCCTCGTTGGGGTTTAAGGCAATGAGGAGTTGGATTCTTAGCCTTGCAGTTCCAGCAATTCAGTTTTATCAGTACTCCCAGATTTAATCATCTCACAGTCTCTCGGAGGAGGAACTGAACAAACCAAACTCATGAGTGACTGATGTAAAAACCAGATGTGCCATTTAGTAAAGCAACAGAATATTTTGAAGTAATTACTGCAGTGATTTTCTTCCTCATGCAATCCCTTTTACCTGTAGTTATGTTTCCCCTTAATCTCGAATTTGGTCTCCATGCCTCAGGGAGGAAGGTTTTAGTAGACCACAGAGAATGAATGAAGTTTATTAATAGTCTTTGAGGTTCCAGTTCTCAAGCCCTGGCATAAATACTTGGCAGGGAAGCAAACCCATTCAGTCAGGTCCTGTTTGTCCTAGCTGCTGAGTAAAGCCTCCTGGCTTGGGTAGAAGAAAAGGGATAGAGACGATGGAAATGGAGTTAAATGCCAGAAAAGAGCTCCTATGCCTTGCAACCCTCTTCAAACCTGAGCACTGAGGAAGAGAGTAATAAAAGTCCAAAATTAATTTGAAGCTCTAAGAGCAGTGAGGACCTGGCCTTGCTTCCTAGGTGGTTTCTTGAAAATCACCAAGGAGCCAGAATTTTGTCACATCCTGGAATGGGAGGATACCAGTTAAGTAGGTCTGATGGCATGGCCTGGCATTATGTGATACGGCTATGCCCAGAGAGTCTGATTTAGCCTCACTGAATTTCGTATGGTACCCACATGAAGCAGAAAAATCACCCAGCCCAGCCCTTGAAGATATGACCCCTGGTCACGAGTATACTAATATGGCTATTGTAAAAGTCATTATATTTTGGTTGGGTTGCTTCATCTCAAAAGGTAACCAGAACACACTTCTTATGCCTTGAAGAGTGCAGAAGTAGATAGAGAGAAGTACGTAACTTCTTCATCAGAGTTGAAGTTAGCAACTCTCTCTGCCTACTTCTGACTGCTGTAGAGAAGAATGCCATGACCAAGGAACATTTGGGAACAATGCTATTGTATTTTGTGATTATGCAATTTTTATCTTCAAAAGTGTTCAAGGGCACTGCTAAGTTAATGTTTTGACAAGAAAAACCTATCCATTTGGTCATTGCCAGTGGATATTATCATGGACAAATGTTGACCAAGAAGCACACAGTGATATCTTCACGGTTGGTGTCCTTGGAGTTATATAATATGGAAGCTCTGCCATCCATCCTCTCTCAAAGTCTTAGATACTACCCAGAGAGAAAAGGGAGGGCAGTGAAACTTGATTTTACTGCAAAAAAAAAAAATCCTGATTTGACAGAGGAGCATATGATTTGATTGGGAAAAAAAAAAATCTTGAAGGGACTAAATTGATTATTTGTCACAGGAAAAATGGGGTCTGTGATAGGAATTAAATAAAATTATAGAAAAAAGACAGCAGTTATTTTTTTAATAACAAGTGAGTTTGTAGCTTGTGAAATCATTATCTGCCATATTAATTAACAATGTGAAATAGGAAGGGTAAGATAAGCCAATTAGAATATGTCCATTATCTGATTAGCTCAGCTCTTCCTGAGTCCATTTATTCTTTCACAGTGAGAACTGTTTCTTTTATTGTGTGTCTGCTCCAGTGCATCCTTTTGCTGGAAAGCTAAATTAGTCATCAACCTATTTAGCAATCTTGGAGGCTGAACAAAGGTAAGAGGAGAAGCTCTGCTATCTAGGTGATGATCAGAGACTGGATAAACCACCTCTGATCCCACAAGAGAGAACACCTCTTTGGTGATTAGAATTCTTGTTCTGTGCTATGCCCTCCCTGCCCCCATTCAGTATTGTTCTTTTTCTCTATGGTGATAAATAAATTATAACAAATTCTGGCTCCCTGATTAATTTTTATGTGGCCATTCCAACAGTTATGACAGATTTAATGTATACATAAGTTAAACTGCTAATTTGGCTATACTCAAAGACTATTTTTTACTTGGTTTATGATATCAGATCTCATTTATTATGTGTTGATTTTACTATTTTAACTCAGAGTCCTGGGTACCTCATTGCCCTTATGTTTTGCCTAAGAGTGTCACTCTATTTCCATCCCATTCTGTAATACTTTCAGTGCAATGCCAAGTTCACTGAACAAGTAAAATCCTAGTAAATAATAAAGAGAAAGTATTTATACATTTTCCCCTAGGGAAAGAAAGGGAAGCTTTTCACATCTCTTAGTAACTTTTTACCACATCAAAAGTAATTTGTGTTTATAATAAAACTCAGTAATTGAACTATAATTTATATTGTGTAATTTACAATTTCTATGTTTAAAAGATTCCAAGATTACCTCTATTCCTAAGTATTGACAGGAAAAACCTGTTCATTAATTCATTAATTTATTCATGAAGTATTTATTAATCCCTGATTAGTGTCTAGCTCTATGACAAATGCTTGTTTACAATCTTGTGAAAGGAGGGTCAAAAAATATAACAACATGAAGAAAATGCTCATGGTTAATCATCAGGGAAATCTAAATTAATGCCACAATGAGATGGCACACCGTATTTACTAGAAGGGCTAAAATGAAAAAGACTGTCAATATCAAGTGTTGGCAAAGATGTGGAAAACTAACCCTGTACGTGTAAAGTGGCACAACTACCTGGGAAAACAAAATTAAACTATATCTACCCTATGATCCAGCAATTCCACACCTAGGTTGTATTAGTTATAAGCATAACAAATTATGCCACAACTTAATAGCTTAACACAAAAATAAACACTTTTCTCATTCAGAGTCTAGGGGTCAAGAATTTAGGAGCAGGCTTTGCTAGGGAGTTCTGCCCCAGGATCTCTCAGGAGTTTGTTTAAGATGTTGGTCAAGGTTACAGTCACCTGAAGCCTGGAGTCCGGCTGGAGAATCTGCTTCCAAGATGCCTCACTCACATGACTGACAAGTTGAAGATGGCTGTTGACAAGAGGCCTCAGTTCCTTGCCACACAGAACCCTCCATATTACCTGGGTGTCCTCATGACAGGGCAGTTGGCTCTTCTCCAGAGTGAATGATCCAAGAGAGAGCAAGGCAGAAGCTATGGCCTAGCCTTGGAAACCATACTTTGTAATTTTGGCTATGCAAGAGCTTGGATGCAAGGAGGCAAGAATCACTGGGTGCCATGTTGGAGGCTGGCTACCACATAGGTATTTATCCCAGAGAAAGAAAAACAAATGTCCACAAAAACCTTGTACAAGAATGTTCATATTGGCTTTATAATAATGAAACTGGACATAGCCAATCTGTTCATCATTTGGAGTCTGGATGAACAAACTGTGGTATACTCATACAATGGAAGACAACTCAGCAATAAAAGAGAATGAAATATTAAGTGCGAAAATATTAATAGATCTCAGAAATATGCCAAATGAAAGAAGCTGACACAATAAAGTACATACTATATGATCCTATTTATATGAGATACTCAAATAGGTAAACCTCACCTAAGGTGATACAAATCAGATCAGTGGTAATTTCTCAAAGGAGTGGGAGGTACTGGGAATGGACACAAGAAAACTTTCTGAAGTAATAGAAATGTTCTGTTAAAGTTGTCCAAGCCAATTGGACAGTACACTTAACATTTTGAAGATTTTACTGTATGTAAAATATACCATAAGATAAATATGAGGTATAACCCAAGGGCACAAAAGAGATATAAACAAACAATATGTTATGATTGATAAGAAATAAAAGAGAAACTAATAATTTAAATCAAATTTAAATGTAATGCCACTAATCTGCTCTCTGTCTCTATGGATTTACCTACTCTGGATATTTCATGTAAATGGAATCATACAATAGGTAGTTTGGGTCTGGCTTCTTTAACTTAGCATAAGGTTTTTGAGGTTCATTTACATTGTAGCATGCATCAGTAGTTCCTTCCTTTTCGTGGCTGACTAATATTCCATTGTATATGTATACCACAATTTGTTTATCCATTCTTCTATTGATGGGCATTTAGATTGTTTCCACTTTTGGGCTATTGTTAATAGAGCTGCTTGAACATTTGTATATAAGTGTTTGTTTGAGAACCTATTTTCAATTCTTTTGAGTATATACCTAGGAGTGGAATTGCAATTGTTGATCATTTTAATACCTTTTTTTTCTTTTTGTATTTGTACTTCCACCATCCTGAATAGTTGCTGGCTTGTTTCTCTGATCCTTTTCCATTCCTTTCTCCATGCATTTAAAAAAAAATAGATGAGTGTTAGGTATTTGAGATTTTGTGTACTGTGTGTATATTTGAGTGTGTGAGAGAGAGAAAGTGATTGGTGTTACAATATAAACAGCCAGATTACTGAAAATTCTTTTTAAGCATTCTTTTCAATAGTCATATGATATTACTTTGTAGGATTGTTCCATGGTTTATCTAATTGTTCTGTTACTAATGGGCACTTTGTTTCTAATCATTTAAGTACTACAGTGGAGTTGTACATAAAGGTTTTCTCTTTATTATTTAGGATTATTTCTTCACCCTTGAGCTATACAAATGGTGTTCTAGACTCAAGGAGATTATTTGCATTTCCATATTTCTATCTAGATTTGAATTATTGTATTCATCTGGTCTGTAGTGTATAAAAGTACTTATTTTACTATACTTTTGGTTAGATACTAAAAATATTGAACATTTTGTTCATATGTGTGTTAACTATTGTAATTGAAAGGATGACAGTTGGGTTGAGCCTTAAAGAGTGAATAGCACTTTAAATGTCAATTGGATTCCTAAAGGCAAAGATGGGAAGTGTGTTTCTGCAGTATTAATATGGCATGGCAAGCAAAGCCAGCAAATGCCAATCTCATGGAATTGCAAATAGTTCCTATAAAAGTTTAGAGCAGTGCTTTTCAATCTGGGCTGCACGAAGAATCATCTGAGGGAGGCTGTAAAGATCCTAATGCCTAGGCCTTACTGGACCAATAAAATCTGGATATCTGGGTGGAAAATTCAGGCATCAGTTGTTTTTTTACAATCTGGTGATTCCCAGTTATATGCAAGACTGAAAACCACTGGTGTAGAGTGAAGTGGAATGGGATAGGATGTAATTAGAAATGAAATGAAGAACAGATGCTTGCTTTACTATAGATACGCTAGCATTCCTGCCATATCACCTTGGATCTCCTTATCTTTTTTTTGCATGCTCTCAGACTCTGGAACGGTAGCACTCCCAGCCCACAGCGAGCACCTGACTCTCCTTGCTGAGGGGCTGCCCTCAGGCTGCCAGAACTTGCCTAGCCCTGAGAACTCAAAATATCTGGGAATTTTCACCCTCCCCTCCAAGGCTCAGCTCTCAACTACTAATTGGTGGTGATGGGATATAAATAAGCCTGCTTCTTCTCCCCTGATCAGGACAGTTTGAGGTGTGATGTATAATAGTGTTATTCAAAGTAGCCAGAGTAGCCAATCTGCAAACT
The DNA here is from genome assembly GCA_029593785.1 of Cabassous unicinctus. NCBI lineage: Eukaryota > Metazoa > Chordata > Mammalia > Cingulata > Chlamyphoridae > Cabassous > Cabassous unicinctus. The sequence continues at coordinate 4,269 of JAQZBX010017598.1, read as the reverse complement.
TAAAAAAAAATCATTTATAAACTTTACTTTTAGAGAAGTTTTAGATTACAGAAAAGTTACAACAAAAGCATAGGGGATTCCCAAATAACCCCCACCCACCCACTTAAGCATTTTCCCCTATTATTCATATCTTACCAAGACAAGATATGGACCTCACTCTCCAATGTAAATCTACACACTGCTTTCTTTACAAAGAAGCTGATGCTACAAAAGCAGTGTCTGCCTGACTAACCAGTGGACTTTGTGACTTAGCTGATTTATATTCTGGTACAATCGTCTTATCTCATCATGGTTTTCATACCACACTTCTCGACTTATTCTGTCTCCAGAGTCCCCTGCAGTACAATCTTCACACCACAGCAATCTTCATACCACACTTGAAGACTTATTCTGTCTCCAGAGTTCCCTGCAGGACTGAGCCAGTTTCCCTCTGTGGACATACCTTCATCCTACCCCCTTGCCTGGCTTCTCTCCTTTCCCTGTCCAACGTCCTGTCACTTGATTTCCCTGGGATCTCGTCCCAATAAATCACTTTCTCATGAGTCTTTGTGTCAGTGTCTGCTTCTAGGGAACCCCATCTTAGTTAGGCAATTAGTATTGTATTGGAGGCTAAAACCTGTGCTTCAGGAAGACAATTTCAATCATTCTGGAGAATGATTTAGGGAAATGAGCAAATGTAGGTAAACAGTGAGATTGCAGAATATCACCATGGCCAGCCAACCACAAACTCAGGAGTTACCTTCCTTCATTACTTATATTTTTAAAATATCCTTTTCTCAACATTTCCAGGGGCCCCGCCTTATTTAAAGCCCCATGAATTTTGAAGTTTAGAGTTCCTGGTCTGCGTTTCAGGATGTAGACTCAAGTATATGAAGATATTTCGATGGAGGGAGTCTAGAAATAGTTGATACCTCACACATAGTTTACAAACTAAAATTTCCTTTGTGAAATGGTTTTTCTTTTAGACTTTAGGTTCTAAATTATATATGTAAGAAAACTTGGGTGTACCCCAAATACCTGACTTGGAACAAGTAAATCAAGCTCCTTGGCCCTGAGTTTTTTGTCTCTTGAATGAGGAAGATGAGCTAAATTATTCCTAAGGGTCCCTTCCAGTTCTAAAATGTTATGTCCAATAATATCCACTAGATTATATCAGTAAAAGAAACATAAAACAGGTTATTCCAGTAGCAAGTGCCATTTCTCAAAACAAATTGACAAAAATCATACACTTATTATAAGAGCAATTCTTGAGGAAGCTAGCCTTTGCCCATTTTTCTTAATGATATGTTTACTGCTTTTATCATTGCTTTGGAAATGGGTAGCCAACTAATTGGGTTGATAAGGTCAGCATGCAGGAGGTTTGAAAGAGATTGGATAATATTTGTGAATGCACATATTTGCCTCGACATGTTTTTTGTCATGTTTATTGTACTTTAATGATTAGCTAGAAATAATAAGGCTGCCGTTTATGCCATTTTATGAATGTTATGTGTTGTTTTAAGGTAATTTGAAAATACAGACAAAATATAATTATTTGAGGGTGCTTTTGGAAGAGGTGGATAGATTTATAAAATTAAGGAGTAATTTAATAACATGGTACTCCTCAAAGCAGAGTTTACCAGGATACTTACAGAAGGTTTGTGTGGCTGAATCACAATGAGTTTTAATTTGCTATATTTTCAAGGAGCAGCTTCTGGTGATTTTGTGGATGAAGAAAAGTGATTTAGCAATGAGTAAATCACTTCTGCTCACCAGTTTATCATGCCTTGTCCCCAAACAACCCTCACATAAACATTTTTAGACTATTTTGTGTTATACAACTTATCTCGGCAGAAATCTGAAATTCACAGTTGTATCACACAAACATGCCATTTGAAATGATCTCAATTCTATTCCGATTTGGGCTCCTGTGTTTTTGAGTTTTCAGGATAACATTTAAAGTGATAAAACATGGAGAATTAGGACATGTTGTGACATTTTCTCCTCGCTCCCTCCCTCCCTCCCTTTCTCTATCTCTCTCCTCTCTTTCTCTCCTTCTCTCTTTCTCTCTTGCTTTCTTGCTTTCTTGAAATTGAGATATAATAGGAAAGTAGATAAATCTTAAATGTACAGCGGAATATTTTTTTACATATGTATAGATCTGTGCAGCGACCACCTGTATCCAGATAAAAAAGCAAGATAAAAAATAAACAAAAATTCCCTCCTGAACCTTCCCGACCAATTTTTCTTTACTCAGAAGTTAACCACTCTAGGACTTTTATCACTATACCTTGGTTTTCCCTGTTCTTCAGCTTCTTAGAAATGGAATTGTACATTATGTCTGTGAAGTTCTTTGATATTGCTGCCCATTGCTATGTGTTCTTTTCTTATTGCTGTGTAGTATTCTACTGTATGGGCATACCATTCTACTGTTGATGGGTATTTGATTTGTTTTCAGTTTTTGGTTATTATGAATAAATTTGCTGTGAATTTTTGATTTACACATGAGCTTTTTCTTTTCAAAGTCTGTATACCTTGGCTTAGAATTGCTGGGTCATAATTTAGCTTTAGCTGATACTGACAAAGGGTTTTCCAAAATGGTACTATTAATTTACATTCCCACAAGTAACGCATTAGAGTTCTAGTATTTGCATTTGTGCCAATAGGCAGTATTGATTTTGTCATTCTGGTGAATGTATGGCAATACCTCATTTTAGATTTTTTTTTGACTTTTTAAAAAACAAATCCATTTTATTGATACATATTATTAAAGCATACAGTTCATCCAAAGTGTACAATCAGTGGCATTTGGTATAATCACATAATTGTGCGTTTATCACTTCAATCATTATTAGTGCATTTTCATTTTTCAATAATAATAATAAACAAAAAACAGACAAACAAGAAACATTGTGATTGTACTAAAAGCCATTGATTTTACACTTCGGATAGATCATATGGTACGTGAATATATCTCAATTAGACTGCTTAATAAACAAATAAATAATTGTGCAAGAATAGTCAGGAATAGCAGCTATGTACAGCAGGGGAAATAGAGATTGAGAGGTGAGGAATCATTGTAGTTTTAATTTTAATTTTCCTCATGAATAATGATCATGAGCTCCTTTTCAGATATTTATTGGCAGTTTGGATAATCTCTTGTGAAATTCTGTTCAAGTCTTTTAGCCATTTTCTTTTAATCAATTTTTTTGTTATTAATTTGTTTTTATATTTTCTGGATACATGTGTGAATATTTGTATCTTCTTTCAATCTGCGGTTTATTGTTTCTTTGCCGAAGATTTCTTTTGATGAACAGAAGTTTAGTGAAGTACAATTTATTACTCTTTTTTCTATGGTTCATGCTTTTTGTGTTCTGTTTTAGTATGTAATTTGAAGACCCAGTCACCATATAAGGCATTCAATTACACAGAGGCTGGGCTTGTTTTTCAAGACGATGACAAGCTATGGTATAGTGGTAACTACATTGGAGTTTTACTATGAAAAGTTAGTTGTCCTGTCTTTTCCAGTTATTAACTGTGTACCTTGGGCAATTTACTTAAACACCTTTAAGGCCTTTTAAGTCATTTGTTATATGGTATATTAATCAAGACTCTTTCAGTTGGAAGTGGCAGAAGCCAGCTAAGTTAGTTCAAGCAAGAAAAGGTTTTCTGGAAGGAGGGTAGGTCATAAAATCAGAAGAAGAGCTGCTGCAATCAGTGTTAGCATCAGGGCCCTTAAGACCTCAGTCATCGCTATGACACTCTTAATTATGCTTTTCTCCCTGAGCTGGCCTTATTCTCACTAACTGCAGACGGGCTTTCTGTGACAAGAAACATGGCTGCTCACAGCTCCAGTCTGACATCACTCTAGCTGAATATCTCAAAAGGAAAGAGCAAGCATCTCTCTGCCCCCTTCACTTCAGTATATAAGAATCCTAGTGAAGGCCTCTGGGTACTCCTGAGTCATCAGTCCACCCATGTGAAGAAGAGGGAATGAAAAACCACTATGATCTGTCCCAGCATGAAATGAAGAAAGGGACAATTCCCCTAAGAAGGTAGGCATGCTATTATCAACAGAAGGGGATAGAGGTGCTGGGCCCACACAAATAATAGATGTCCACTACAGAGGGGATAAAAATGCTTACCTTATAAGACTTGGTTGTTGAAAGTTTTAATCAGAGATTTATTTGAAAGTACCTGCAACAGAGCAGAACCCCAATGAATATTTGTTGAATGTGAACTACAATGGGACTCATAAACTTTTCATCTCCTGCTTTCAGAAGTGGAACC